>CAOGCB010042520.1:0-15665 GCA_948266635.1 Cnidoscolus chayamansa
AAAAAAAAACAAAGAGAAAAAGCTTGTGATAATTTGGATTCAGCGAAGATAAAAAAGAATATATATAATAAATAAATAGTATATTCTTACACGGTCTACAAATAAATGAACGAGTCGGGGGGACGATATGGGAAACAGTGACAGCTGTCAAAAATAAGGCGGACATTAGAAGTGAAGGGTTTTTATTTAGTGGAGTCCCCTTCACAGATCCTTGAACCATCTCTGCTTCTTCTGTGAAATTAAAACTGGTCAGATCTCATCTTCTCTCGATTCATCGGGCGGGGGGGTTTTACCAGGGTTTTTTTTTTCGATTTAAACCCTAATTTCCAAGGACAGTCCTCTTCTTTCCCTTTCTTTTTTTTTTCGACATTTCTCATTTCCTCTCCCGCTAGGGTTCTTCTGGTGATCGTTTGCTCCCTGGTTTCTTTTTCTATGCTCTTTTAGCTTCCGTTGTGGTCTCTCGACTTTCTTTTACGTTTCGAAACCCTATAATACAAACGGTAAGCGTTCTGCTATTCTTCGATTTTTTTGGTCTAGGGTTTACTTATGTTTTATTGGATTGTTTTTTATTCGCGTGAATATATAAACTTTTCATTGGTAAATGGATCTTGTTATATGTCGTTGAAGTTCTTGCTAGTTTCTGTATATATCAGTTGCATATATTTTTTCCTCTTTGATTTCTGATGTCCTCAATACCATGTGCATCGATAATGTTTTCACATCTGCATTTTTTTAGTTCTTTTCGATCCTTCAGATAAATAATAATTAGAGACTAGGTACAGTAATTAGCAAATTAGGTTTGACTTGCAATTTAATTGAAGAATTTGAGGTTCCAAATTGTTGATTTCCTTGTCATTTCCTACATTACTTTCAGCAACCGGACAGGAAGTCAGCAATGAATAGGTGATTTATGGGCGACAGAATGGTACTTTTGCATGTCCTATCTCAGGCGAAGTGATATGAGGTGTTGAATATGAGCCATAGAGGCGGGGAGAGTGGAAGAGTGCATGAAAAATCACAACATGCAAAGAGAAAATCTGGTGCAAGTGATGATCAATTCGCTCAAGCAATTGCAAAGATTGCTGTAGCACAAATATGTGAGACTGCCGGGTTTCAGACCTTTCAGCAGTCTGCTCTTGAAACACTCTCTGACGTCACCATTCAGTATATAAGAAATCTTGGGAAGCTTGCCCAATCCAATGCAAATTTAGCGGGCAGAACAAAAGCTAATGCTCTTGATGTCATTCAAGGATTGGAAGAGTTAGGTTCTTCACAGGGGTTTGCTGATGCTTCTGACATTGATCATTGTATTGCAAGTTCAGGTACAGTTAGGGAACTTGTTCAGTATTTTAATGAAGCAGAAAGCATCCCATTTGCCTATTCTATTCCTCCTTTCCCTGTTGTTAGAGAAAGGAAGCCAGCTCCAAGTTTTTTGCAAATTGGTGAGGAGCCCCCCGGGGAGCAAATTCCAGCTTGGCTGCCAGCATTTCCTGATCCGCAAACTTATCTTCAATTGCCCCCAGAGAATGAAGGGGCTACTGATTCTAACACATGGAAGTCTGATCTGGCACGACTGCACACAAAGACCGATAGGCCGGTACTGAACTTGCAGAATTTTACTGGCAATGTGTCTGGGGGTCCTTCCTCTGTTGTCCCTGTTGGTGGTTCTGAGGCAAAAATAGGAGCTGAAGGTAACCCATTTCTTGCTGCTCCACTACAATTTGGAGAGAAGGAAGTTTCCCATGTTGTTCCCCCAGCTAAGCTTTCAAATGATGCTGCTGTGAGAAATCCTATTGATCAAAGTTTTCTTCCAGATAATCATGTGTCAGTGCTGGATACGTTCGCTCCAGCTATTGAAGCAATGAAGAGCAGGTTATGTGATTCTGAGGAGGGCCAGAAAAAGGTTCTTTTGAATCAAAGACCTACTGTACAATTTAAGATTGGGGTTGGCAAGAAGTCTTTGGGTTTAGCACTACAATTGAATTCACAGAATAAGGGTGTTGAGAATATCAGTCTATGGTCTGGAAAGGATGGTGAGAAGGATGATAAGAAAGAGAGGGCTGAGAAAATTCTGAAACAGTCTATAGATAACCCAAGGGAACTGGCTCAGTTGTAAATTAGGTTTTGTTAGAATCTGTATACTTGTTTAGGAAATTAGCAGCAGAAGCTGGTTCCAGGTAGTTAAAGTCAGGGCTTGTGGTTGCCAGCATCTGGCTTTGAAAGGGGATTACAGACTGTGATGGGAAATTGTTCTCACTTTAAAAATTTTTGGAGGTATGTGAATGTCAGTTTGTCATCTGACACCCTTGTTAGTGAATGATTCTTTTTAGTGGAAATTCTTGTTTCTTCTTCTGTGTTTTGATGCCAAGTAGGAATGAATATTGCCACTTCTGCTTAATCTATTTTAGCTCAACATAAGGCAAAGAAGCATGGTATGTTGTGCATTAAACATATTGTTATTTAATAGCTAGATACTTTTTGGTAAGCATATTCTTAGTGTCTACAGTGGGTCTCGTTGGGAAATGAGTGTCACGACTTTCTGAACTTTAATAATTGCTTCGTTACAACATTACTTCATTTAATGGAGAAAATAAAAGTTTATAATGCATAATTTAGTAGCCTCGGTGTTGAAGGTCAACAATTTATTCATCATCTCTAGGCTTCTCAGCTTTTCATTTCTAATGCTTTTATTCAATAATCGGACATTTGGAAGTTCAAAAATTTGCAAGCAATTGTTACTTATTGTACATGTGTTTGAAAGATGTGGAATTTTATAAGGCACCCTTTCTTTTTTCCTTGTCTCTGTAATGCTCCCCAAACATAATGAGTTAAACCAAAGTCTAGGGTGGATTAAGATTGTTTATTTTGCGACAGTGTCAAGTTATTCTTAACTCAGATACCATTATTATGATTGTTAACTTAGGTATGAATTTTTAAGGCAATTTTTGCTACATAGTCAGGATTAAAAGAAATTTAACTTAGGAAAATTATTATTTGAAATTGTGCAATAATGGAGAGAAGGATGCAGATACCTGGACTTTTGCCCTCATCGTAAGCGTTCTAATTCGAGAAGTTTTACAAGAGTTCATTTAGCTGGTGTCTTAACAAGATCAGTGAATCCTTTGGATCATTAGTTTATTTCTATTACAAGAGTTCAGTTAGCTGGTGTCTTAACAGGATCAGAGAATCCTCTGGATTATTAGTTTATTTCTATTTTTGTTTAATTCTTTTGGATGATGCCTTGTTATCTTACTTGTACTTGCTTTTTTTCTGATTCACTCATAAAATTCTGTTTTAAATGGTGTTTTGACTGGACTGAACTAATGCCCTCAGGGCATCCAGTTTTATAAATTTATTGTGCTGGAACATTTCCATCAATAAAAGCAAGCATTATTTGATTGAAGTGTCACATCCAGGAGGTCATTACCATAACGTTTGAAATAGGGGACCAACTTTTCATTTTGGTATTTATAAGCACTGAGCAAGTTATTATCATGGTTTTAAATCGTGGCCGCAGATGGCAGAAACAAGCCTATAACAGTGTAGTGTTGCGCACTATGCTAATTTTTCAAAAAAAATTTCAAAATTTATGAAAATGAATAGAGTTTGATAGATATAAGGAAGACTGATATGAACAATTATATAATAGATATAAATACATCAAATAATGACTATAAACATAGCATTCATAAAATCTACACCTTAAGAAAAAAGCACCAATGCCAAATATTGCTCATATGTTTTAATAAACTATAACATATCATTCATAAACATAACCTTATAGATCAAAAACACTAATACTTTAAAAGTATGATTTTAACTCAAACTACAATTGAGCTTTGATGAACAAATATACAAAAAAAAATCTAAAGAAACAGCAAATAATAACAAAAGAAGAAAAAACAGCAAAATAAACTCACCTTATTCTATATATAAATTAATTTATAGAAAGTAGTTCAAAATAACAAAAAGCACAATCTTATAGATCAAACACACTAATACTTTAGAGTGTAATTTTAACTTAAAACTGCCATTAATTTGAGTTTGATGAACAAATACACAAAAAAAGCTAAAAAACAGCGAATAATAACAAAAGGGAAAGAATGCAAAATAAACTCCCCTTTTATAGAAAGAAGTCAAGGACTGAGAAATTGAGGTAGTGTTTATGATGGATTTTAGCTTCAAGGGAGAAATATGTAGGAAGAATGAGTTGTTTTTGAGTGAAAATGGAGAGATTTTGGATGAAAATGCAGATATGGTGTGTCCCTCATAATGAGGCCTTTTGTTTCTGTTTGGCATGTGAAAAAGGCAGATTGAATTATTGGTAACAGCCGTTACCATTATTTTGTGGCCGATCACAGCTGTTATCATTACATAATGGCCGTTACTGCTGTGTTATTTGCGCTGTGTTATTTGGGGGGCCTGTAAGTAACAGGTAAACGGTAACAATCCCTCAAAATCCCATTACATAATGGCCGTTACGTAAGTTATCTAAAACCATGGTTGTTATACTATCCTCATTTAATTTTTAAAATTTCATCACATACCTTATTTAACATCATTTTTAGTAATTTCATAATAAATGTGCTTATAAGTTATTTCTTGCCAAATGTGTAACTGTTCATTTCAGCTCAGACTTCCTAATATGGTGATTTATTATTACTAGTGACATGGGAGTGGGACTAGATATATTGCAGTCAATAAGATTCTCTGACAGATGATTTTTTTTGTTAAACCCAAAACTAATTTGGCATAAGATTCTTTAGTGGCATGATATTGAAGATTTATGGGGATGATATTTCAACTGAAAAATTAGACCAGGGATTTTCTGCTTTGTGTTTGGTAAGTAGAAGCAGTAGAAAAATTGAACTAGAAGTCAGAGATTGGGGAAAAAGATCTGAGTATATTGTTATTCTTAGAACTTTAGTAATTAATTGTAGGAAGGGAAGTAGGGAACTCTCTATTTTCCTTCATCCTCTTCAAGTTTTGATCTCATAGGGAAATGCACAAGGTAAATCTTTTTGGCATTTCCTTTTGAAACTTGACGTGCTAAGTTGGCTTTGATTTGTTTTTGTGTACATATGCATGCGTTGTGTGTGGTGTTGCTAGAAGTTAGAGGTTTGGGAAAAAGATCTGATTATATTGTTATTCTTAGAATGTTAGTAATCAATTGTGGGAAGGGAAGTAGGGAACTCCCTCCTTTTCCTCCATCCTCTTCAAGTTTTGATCTCATAGGGAAATGCACCAGGTAAAGCAAAAGGTAAATTTTTTTGGAACTTCTCTTTTGAAAGTTGACATGCTAAGTTGGCTTTGGTTTGTTTTTGTGTACGGATGCATCATTATGTGTGGTGTTGTTGATGGGATTCATTTGCTAGTGCTACAATTGTCGTGGCTTGTTATTCTGAATGTGAATTGCGAGGTATGAAACGTTCATTATTGGAAATTTTATTTTGAAAATTGGCGTATTTCTTGTTTAATTCCAGCATTAATAGTGTTGTGATATCTGATGTTATTCATTTCCTCAGCAGTTAGAAAATAACTTGAAAAGGTCGTAACTTGCTGATGAACTCCTTTTCAGGGGACTATTTGTAACTTGTTTGCTCAGAAATCCAAAATCTTTTGATTTTTTTTTTCTACATCATAAAAATATCCAACAAAATTTTGATGTTTTCCTGATAATAAATGGAAATAACTTGTTTAAATACCTAAAGTTTATAGGCATTTTGGGAGTTGAGAGTTGTCAACTGTCTGGTCTTTGAGATACCGTGTTATGGACTTTCAGTATACTTTAGACATTGAAATCCAGAATTTGATTGTACATCATGAAATTTTACTTGATTGTACTCGTACCTTTAAATTGTTATTTATGCCACAAGTTAATTGCTCGAAGTTGTACATTTTTTATTGATGGTGGAGCATAAGGACCGTATGATGAATTTTCCAACAATAGAAATGAAAGAAAGTGAATATTTATCAAATCTCAAGGTGGCTTAAAAGTAGTTTCCAAAATAATTTTATGATTCAATACTAGCTAAGGAATACTTTGTTGCTTACCGATTTTATACTAAAAAGTAATTAGTAACTACAGAATCAACCATGAGTTAATGGTGCATAATAAGACTTGCTTCTAAAAAATTTTCGATTTCACCTTTTATCTTTTGAGCCTCACATTAATATTGATTAATGCTTTGCGATTAAAAATATTAACTGGAGTTGATGTTCAATAAAAGTTTTAGATTGTGGCTTGTTTCTATAAAATTTTATGAACTAAATGTGTTGATTTGTTTACAAATGCATATACATATATCAAAAGTTCATTCCAACTAAGAGGGAGTAACAAGTTGTGCTCCTTGCCTTGCATACTACTATAATATTGTAACACATTACACTATAACTTAATTCCTAAGAATGCTAGTTTGAAGAATGATCTTTCTCTTCTTAGAAACTAAAAGCCAAGAAGCAACAATAGAAGCTTGAGTATGTTCCCTACCTGTGAGCCTGTGAGAATTATGCTTCTTTTATTTGTAGGCTTAAAGAAGCTAATTAGTATTATACTAATCCAATTAGGTGGTTGGCATTTCTACTCCATTGTGAACATAGAAATGGAAACTAGCGGCACATAAGATGATGTTATTGTGATGTGATTCTCTTTCATGAGTGACTACTATTTGTTAGAGTACTGTCACAAGTAATTATTATTTGTTAGAGTAGTCTGTATGCAGCATAGTGCATACTGTGTTTACTCTGAAACTATTTGCTGTTCGCTGACTAGAGCTCTTCTCTGCATGAAAAAGAAAGAAAAGAAACAATGAGGTGCGCCATATTTTAGCAGAGCAACATGTGTCCAACCCTGGAAATGCAAGGCATTTATTATGTATTGGCATTTGAATGTGTGGTAAAAAAAGTTGCTTGAACGTATACATGCTAGAACTAATTTTTGCTTAATAGCTTATTTTGATTTTTATGCTATATATAAGGGATAAAACTAAGACATTCCTCCAAAGTTGAAGAACAGCGAGGGAGACTCTGAATGGTCATGTCTAAACAGTTCTATGAAAGTATTAATTGGAAAAAAGTTGCCTGCAATACCCAGCAGATGGCACTTGTAGACCAATTGCCACACCAGTCACAACCTCGCTTATTAAATCTTTAAAGATCAAGCGCTCAACATCCAGAACTAGCCATGGAATTTCACTACTAAAAGTCGTCCAGTGTGCTGATTGATGCATCAAATCTGCTTGTAATATGTTTCTCAAACTGTCATTCTCGTCATCTAAGCTGCAGCTTGAGGCATTCTCTTGCATTCTGTCTACCTCTGAGCATAATTCTCCCAAAAGCTGCTGTCCTCTTGGTCTTATGTCTGCCAGCATATTTGGAGAGTGCCAATGTTTGGAAGAACTTTCTTGACGTAATTTGCAGGCCAGAATTTCATTCACAGCATCAAATACAAGTTTTCTTTCGATTTTGATATGTTCTGACTGGGAAGTCTTTGTTCTGCACTCTTTATCATTTGAATGCGTGATATTTGACTTGGCTTGTTCCAGGGCTAGGAATAATTGAGGGTTGATAGGGTAACCTGTTTGTTGGAATTGACTGCTTGTAAAACCAGATTCAAAATCTCTAAGGAGACCTGATGCTAATAGGATTTCTGAAATGCATTGATGGTCTGGATTTGTGCTATTGTAGTTGGCTGTAATCTCATCATTGACAGTTTCCTCTTGAGCAGATAACATCTGTGTAAGATTCTGAATTAAGAGATGCATGTTCTCCAATTTCCTATGATTGATCACAACTTGGAGACTTGAGTTTGCGATGCTGGAAGAGTGATTTAGGTCACCAGAATTCCACTCATTCTCATCTTCTGTGGCAAGTTGAATTGGGAATCAAAAAAATAATACATTTTGCAATAAATATTTCAATAAGAGTTCACTCTCTTCCTCTCTCTATCTCTCAGAGACTTGTGCATGTATTTCTAGTCATATACATATATGATATATCTGTATTTTTCTATCTGTTCTCTCCTTTTATTATTTTTTATTTTGTTGAAATATGAATTTATAGCTGTTTTGTTCACCAGTATACTTCTCTTATCTTTTGCCCTCAAATACGTTTATTATATCATCTGGATAGTGGTAATCTAAATCTTAAATAAGGTATGAGTAACTATTAGAAAAGGAACTTGGACCCTCACCTTTGAAGGTAATTGGTTTCTTCTTAATGGGAGATGGCAAGTCATCGCTGTAGAATGTTGCATCAAGAACAGACACTGGACTTGGTTGTTCTGAGGAAGCTGACACTGTTTCTGCAATTGATCTATCTTTCATTGATCTTGCTACTGTGTTCTGCATTAGAGAAAATGAATCTGTCATTTGGATGGCATAAATGATACACAGGTGAATAAGAGGAAGAGAACATACTTTTCGTCTCTGGTGAGCTTGCTGGATAAAATTGTTATTTATCTTGTTAGATTTATCAGTACTTGAGACTTCTTCATCAATTTGTGAGGCCAAGCTAATTGTACTCTCAGATTGCAGAGAAATGGTGTCCCCTTGGTGGCTTAAATCCCTCGCATAACTACCAATATCACTCAATTCATCACCGCTTGTCAAATTTGCAGATTTTGGTCTCAGTTTGCTGCGCGGGGAACCTGATTCTGTAGGCCGTCTATCAGATTGTCTTTGAGTCCTGACTGAATCTGGTGATAGCATTGTGGGACGTGGTTGGCCAATCTTCTTTTGTGGCTGTCTAGTTGCCAAGCACTTACCTGAGTTCTCTCTAGTAGTGGACTGAGGCTCTCTTGAAGCTTTTGATGTCCTTGCCAATCTGGCAGCACTATTTTTATCCATCGGATGAGAGGTTAGACTGGATCGGTCCCTAAGACAGTTGGCTTTGGGAGTTAGACCTTTAGCACTTTGTTTGACCATTGATTCCTTTCTGCCATCTTCAGAGCCAGTGATCTGGAGCCCATGCTGAACAGAAGAACTTTGAGTTTGGCTTATTGACGAAGCAGGATTACTGGCTTTGATGAGTTTAGCAGGTTTCATAATCACAATCGGAGATTTGCAACTCTTTGGTGAACTGGTCGCCTTGGTAATGTTGGAACTTGGACTGTTACTTTGGAGGTTGTGCAGATTTGATAACTCTGAATTCTGATGAACACTGCCGTCAGTGCTTGCCTGAGTTCCTAACTTTTTACCGTCATTTTTGGTCTCTAATATCTCTCTACTCTTCTGCATTGCTTCAAGAATTTGTTTAAGAGCTCTGAGATCCGTTCCGGACCTTCTAAACTCAAGTTGCGCCAACTTTTTCTCTATTTCACCATAAACAGACAGAGGGGTGTTTGGAGATTTTGGTGGAGTTATCCGACTCTTCATAACTGGTGTTTCAGAACTTCTGCTTCCATCTGGATGCCTCCATGGTGCTGTTTCTATTGGAAACTTTGTATTTGGGACCATCTGCTTCTTAACTGGATCAGAATTTCTCAGCCTGGGGGAGATAGGGTCCTTATGAAGTTGTCTTGGGGAGCCAGGAATTTGATTTTGCTTGTTCTTATCAGTGGTTCCTGATGATCCGAGGAAGGGATTCTTTTCAGCATCGGTGTGTGCTTCTATATGCCTTATCTGATTCTCATTGGCTGACATGGAACCTGGGAGAGCTTCCAATCCCATTAACTTGGCCACGACATTAGATAGTCTTGTATGGCTTTCAGGTTCCTGTTGGTTTAAGAAATTGCTGAAGTTCCTGTTCCCCCTCTCCATATCTGCTATAGGATCACTTGATTTCATTGCAGTGGTGGAACCACCTATGGATCCTGCTCTGCTGTCCAATGATAGCCTTGGTAGCTCTTTAATCTTTACTGCAGATTTGTATGCTTCTCTTGATTCCCTTCCATCACAAGAGAACCGCCGAGCATCCTTCAGTCTAGAAGTTGATGAGACAAGCTTCTCTTTAATGGATTTCCGAGGTTCTTCGTGAAGTTTATGAACTCGATATGATTCTTTAAGACCTGAAACTTTGGTGTTTCCAGATTTAGGTTGCTGCAGAGGTCTTGGGGAATCAAAGTACTTCAATGTCTGGCCCCCAGATTCCCCTTTGCTTACGGTTTTGACCAACAAGCCACGAGCTTCTCTGTAGATGGAGTCTTTGATGACGTCTCTGAGATCAGGGGATTGCTGGCTTGACTTGAAAGAAGCCATTGGTTGGGATTGCTGGCTTGACTTGAAAGAAGCCATTGGTTGGTGTATGGGCGAAGGTAAATCTCGGCCACGAGTTTCAGAACCAATGGATTGATTGAATGAACATGGTTCCAGCTGAGATGCTCTATTGCATTCTAAAGAGGAGAGACTAGATGAACAGGAGGTAGATGAAAACGAGGTTCTGGATGATTCTGTGGAAACTCTCTGTTTCTCTTTACTGGACTTCTTTTGGTTTTTCCCCTGCAATTGAAATTTTGCTATAATAATTTCTTCAACAGTTTTGTTAAAATCAACTACATTAAAGAATTAAATCCTTACCTGAGATGTACTCTTGGCCTCCATACTATGGTTGCCATTTTGACCTGGAGAAGAGCCAAAACGTCAACTCCAAACTGACAAGCATGAATGTTATGGTAGGGAAGCTTAAATATTATGAGAAACATCGAGTATTGAACACAAAATGTAATGAAGAGCTTCCAACTCTCAGGTCAATCACTCAATTTAATATTTGGAGTTACAAGCTGCAATGTAAATGATGCATTGCACTTTAGTTGAAAAGTTTTATAGAGTTCCATCCAAGTATCTCTACGAGATTTATTCATCATAGAACTGGAAGGCTAACTATCTTAAGGATTTTATTGAATTGAAAAAAAACTTTACAATCTCCTATATGATATGGTTAAAGAAACAGCATTAATGGACTAAATTAACCACACGAAGTATCCACATTATTATTAATGATAGAGAGTAATTCAAGTTGCAAAGATAATAGAGAAGTACCTGCTGGAAGCCTCTTGTGGTTTTGGCCAGTGATACGGCGTCCACCACCAAGGAAATGGTGGCGGTCAAATAGGTGAAAAATTCCGTTCATACATCCAATCTGCTTTTGCAGATCTGGGTTTTCATCTGACAAAGTATGGATGAACTTTGCAGACATCCTCTCTCATCAATGAAGAAGAACGAACAAAAAAAAAAAAAAGATGTACTCTTGTAAATGCAACTTCTTTAGCATCAAATTCTAACTCTCCCTCTCAGGTTTCAACGTTCCATAACTTTCGAAAATGCAGAAGACAATAAAGATGAGCCCCCTCAGAATCTTGGAAGATACAACTGAATTCTGCATTAAATATATAAAGGTGCTAGCTCCACTAAGTGTATTATACTTGGCTGGCAAATAACGAAGGTAGCTGTAGGTTTCTCTCAGAAGCAAGGGGAAGAGATTATAATTATTATGGAGTTGTTTCTCCTTCTGGGTTTCTGGGATTTCTGTGGAGTGAAGAGAATGAAGTATGAGATTTAAAGATAAAAGGAAAGAAACAGAGAACCTCTCATCATTACTTGTAGAGGAGAAAGATAATTGTTTCTCGGGTTTCACATAACTAGGCAAAAAACAATATCTTCTGCCAAAGCCGAGAAGAAGAAAAAAAAAAAAAAAAAAAGAGGAGGAAAATGTGAAGGGACCCAACAGCCTTACAGTTATCCACTAGCCCCACTTTCTGTGGACTATGAAATGAAAATGCTGCAGGGAAGTTCTGCAGACCCAAGAAGAGATGTTTTTTGGGTTTCCTCACATAACAAAACAATGCTTTGTCTTTTGGCTCTCTCTAGTAAATTAAAAGGCAGCTAATGGAGGCTATAAAGTATAAGAAGCAGAGCTGTATTATACGAAAAGCCTAAGAGAAAATCTGTATCGGTAGAGAATGAGAACATGGTGCCAAGTGCCAAGTGCCGACTTTTCTTTTTTTCTTATTTATGTATTTACGTAAGAAGGGATGTGGGATGTGTGGGTCAAATCTGGTGTATGTGATGAGATAGAGAGAGAGAGAGAGAGAGACCTTTATAAACCCCCCAAAATGATGATAAGCAATATTAATAACAGGGCAGTAAGAGGAAGGATAGAGGGAAGGCGGGTGCTTAGTGAATGTGTGGGTCAGATGCTGCTATGGTCATTTTCTTCCACTTTCATGTGGACAAAATAATGGTGGGGTGGACCTCTGGACCTCTCTACATGAGCATGTGGAGTTTGTCAGGGAGTGGAAGAAAGTATAACTGAGTGGATTTATGCACTGGAAAGCCTCCATTCTCCGATCTCCAATGCCCTTTTTTCAACAATTCACTCTCTAATCTCCACCTTTCCTAATTTATCATTTATTTTTCTGCCACAACCAGTGGATTCCTACTCTTTTTCAGTTCTCACCTTTGACCTCACAATAGCACACTAATAATACCTCTGTTAAAATGATCTGAATCATGTTTTCTTCATCATGGCCTTGTGAAAGAAGCATTACATGGTGTTAATGAGCTTTTAATAATCGATCTTTGCATATTTTATGCATTAAACGTGCTTAATTAGAATTAATCATCTTGCAGAGTCTTTTTCACCATTGGTTAGACTATTCCATCCATTGTTTAGGTGCTTCAACTTTTACCTGCTTTCACCTTTTAAGCATCCAACCAGCTCGGCAATTGGTAGCATCCATTTATACACCTTACATGGTATCACAAGTTAGGTGACGAAGAAGACTCTTTACCGTTTGTGAGATAGTGGCCAAAGTTGGTTTTGTGAGAAAAAACTCGACTACCCTTTATTTCATTTTATTTTTTCGCTTCTGGGAAACATTCAATTCAATCTCCATCTTCAGGATCTTATCCAATAGGGCAATCCTCAAACTTCTAATGTGTATATTTAATTAAACAAAACAGGTTATTAATTCTGAAATAGACATAGCTTTGCAAGAAAATAAAAAAGCTTCAAGGCCCTTTTGTTTAGGTTTTAGTACTTGTCAAATTAATGCCAGCATGATAAGCTGCTGCCAGAGCAAGGCATCCTTGGCTATATGTGCCTTGAATTCGTACATGCATTAAAACAGGAATGTGGTCCTAGTACTTTTAGGTCTAAGTGTTTGGATGCTGAGTCTTTAAAAACTGTGCAGAAAACGCATAGGCATTAGATTCCAAGGCCAATGACCCGAAGGAGCCTCTTAGCAGATGTCATTACATTTCGCCTTTATCACAGTAACATGGGACTATGTATTGTTGTCTGATAGGCTGCCACTGTTGTCGTATGGTACTTTACATTTGCTATTGGGTAAATGAGAACTTCATTGCTTGGAGTTCTTTCTGTTTTCTTATACATCTGTACATATCAGTCTTAGCTCCGTATGACAATTTAAGGAAGATAAGAAAGATAGAACCTGATGTAAATGCATTCTGGACAAGACAGTAACCTTATTTCACACAAATCAAAATTCTTAACTTCATTCATTCATACATAAACTAATATTTTCTTGGTACTGCCATGAAGTGATTTGCAAGTTATTAAGTTGGCTAATTCTTGGATTTAATTTAATAATAATAAAAAAAAAAACATATCCTGCTGCTTAATCAATGATTTCTCTAGTACATCACTACAAATGATTTCAGAACTAATGGTCTGGTGAGAAATTTTTAAAGATGGTATTATGTTTTATTGTTTTTATCCTGAACCAGGTACAATCATTACACAAAGCCCCTGTCGATTTGATCCATCAGAAAAAAAAAAAAAAAAAAAAAAAGAAGAAGAAGAATCTTCTTTATGGTACCACGTTAGATCCTACAATGTCCTTCTCAATAGTCCCATCAAATTACCAGTTTGCAATAACAAATGGGATTCACCATTCTGCCATTATTATTGCTGTTTATTTATTTTATTAATAATTTGACACCACCTTCATCAACTCCAACGAATGATACTGCACACTATATATGATTAGGTTTTTTTCTTGCCAGCATAAATAGAAAAGCTTTGTTACCCATAAAACATGTTATAATTTTATGAATAACTGTAATTCTGACAGAAGATAACGTTAGAAAAGAAAAAGCAAGTTAAAATTGTTAGAGAAACATTGTTAAGAAGAGTAAATTATATATCTTTCTCGTTGTTGGTGTCACTAACCCATGTGTGTTACCAAAGTACGATTCTTGATCTCAAAGTATAAACATAATGCTCCTTGAACATATGATGTGGTCCTCTCTTTTTTCTTTTTTTTTTTTATCGACAAAAACATGATAAATAATCTTCTTCTCCAAGCTCATATAATTATTTGGTATTGCCACTTGTGGTCCTATACACATACATACATTTCTGTCTAATATTGTCAAAATTGCATTTATTATTGTCAATTTCATCAACCCAAGTTGGGGTTTTGATTTTCTTTATTTTTTACAAGTTATGATATTATTTAACTCTTTTTTTTGTTCTTTTTCTTACTATAATAGTCTTATAGTATAAAAGGAAGAAAAACATCATTACTTAGATTCCTAAATTGACACAACTTTGATTGTACGTACGCAGTTGAAGCATCGAAGAAGCTTTCTTTACATAAATAAAAAATAAATGGACAAGTGGTATTAATTATTACCATATTTTTTAATTTGTAGTAAAAGCTACCATGGGAGCATGTCACGTGCTTTAGAGCCATCAACAACTATATATATATATATATCCAAAAAGAAGTGGGTTTTTTTTTTTTTTTTTTTTCAGTTATGTATATCAGAATAATTAGTCCCACGAAATGGAGCCTACGATGAGTTGGAAAACTTAGAATTGAATTAATGATGTGCAGAAAATAAGATTATATATATATAAATGGTGAGGTGATGTATCCAAGCAACTGCCATGAGAAATTGGAGTATTTATGAGATCTTTCTCTTTGTTACTAATTATGAATATTATTTATTAAAAAAGATAGCTATATATTGATGAGTACGAGAATTAGGTGGAAAGCTTTCACAGGATTGCATGAGCTGTGAAACACGTACTTGATTTTATTGTATTTTTTATTTAAAAAAAAAAAAAAGAGGATGAAATCAACCCGTTTCTTGAAGTGCGATTTGATTAAAGATTTAAACTCAGAAACCGGCATAGAAGATAGTGATAGAACCGATGGGCGTAGTGGGCATTAGGTGGGATATGGTAGATAGAGAAATTATATTAAAAAGGAACACATGGAGTGATTGAGATAGTTAAATGGAAAAAAGAGGGTGCAAAACCACATGCATAAAGTGAAGAAGACATCACATGATATGAGGGATAAGCCTTAGCTTCTCTTTTCACTAAGGAAGTTTCATTGCTTCATCACATCACCTCCTACCTCCTACCTCCATGATTGCCACATTATGTCTTCCCCCCATTCATTTTTATTTTATCTTAAGTCAACAACAAATCATACTAATACCAATAATAGTACCTTCAGTTTTAGGTCCCTATTCACATTCCTATGTGTTTCTTAAAGCACCCCCCGGCCCCATGATTGTGTGACCATTGAACTAGGCCTATTTGCATTTAGATATTTTTATTTTCAATGTGGGTTTTTAAGTCAAGATTCCATTCTATCCCTTCCTTTCACATGATATAGAAGATTAATTCAAATGGTAAAGAATTGACCCATTCTTAAGTTTATTATATTTGTATATGATTCTCATGATCAA
>CAOGCB010042578.1:0-15988 GCA_948266635.1 Cnidoscolus chayamansa
TGCCCACTCCATTTTTGTTACTTTCTAAACCACAATACCATAACTTATACCCTGAATTACCAATTTCTTTAGCTTTATTTCCCTTCCACTTAGTTTCCTGCAAACAAGCTATACTAACATTCCTTCTTTTCAGGGTATCAATAAGCTCTACAGACTTTCCTGTTAAAGTACCAATGTTCCAACTCCCTAACCTTAGTATTCTCTCCTGGACTAGCTTCTTTAGCCGCATACGTCCATGATGCGGTAGCCCTTTCATGTCTAACACCACATTCGGGCGCTGATGTGGCAGGACTAGCTTCTTTACCCATACTCGTCCATGGTATGGGAACCCTTGCTCATACTCCATCACATCCGGGCGGCGACGTAATGGAACCCCTTGCTCATTTAACACTACACCCGAGTGCCGATGTAGCGCGTGCCTAGGAAAACACCACCCAACGTTATAATAGTTTAAAGGATTCATCATCAGATTGGCTAAATTTTTACGCTGGCCGCCTACCTATCGCAACCCTCCTCCTTTACCCGGGCTTGAGACCGGCTACGCTACTCGCATAAGCAGAGTTAGGGGTTATATAAATAAATTATAATATTATTTAAGGGTCATATACCTTTCTAAAAATTATTTATAATAAGTTTTTTTTTTTTAAAAAAGAAAAAGTCTGAAATGATTTATATAAATTCTACAAAGGAGGCAATTTGTTTCAAATAATTTATTTTACTTTATATAATTAAAATTATTTAAACTTAAATTGAAATTATTTAAAATTAAATATGCATAATAAATCTAAATTATATATATATATATATATATATATATTTACCGTAATAAATAATTTAAATTAGTTTCAAATCACATTAAATAATTTAAAACAGAAATTTGATTAAATAGAAAAATGTAATAATATAATTATTATTTTTAACTATATTTTAAATGAGTTTTAATATTAACAGAGAGAGAGAGAGAGAGAGAACGCGTTTTCTCTGTTCTCTGGGTCCAATGGAACAGCTTGCTAACGAGCGAACACAGTTTCTGAAAATCTCTCTTCCTTCTTCTTCTTCTTCTTCTTATTACTAATTTTTATTATTTTTCTGATTATTTTAGTTTCAGATGTTTACATTTTCTTCTTCCTTAGTTCAATCTTTGCCTGAAGCCTTAGATTTTCCCCGCATTGATTTGGAGGTGAGCGTACACTAATCCTCTTCTCGGTTAAGTTTTCTTTAACTTCAACTTCAATCCAAACATACTTCATGGACAAGAGGAACTGGGAATTCAGTAGATTTGGTGTTCTTCTTTTTTTGCTCTACCGTAGCTTGGTTTTATGTTGGTCGCTCAACGAAGAAGGTATGTTTGCATCTATATACAAATGGGTTTCTGTTTGTTTCTTGGGAAAGTGAAGCAAATTAAAGTTGGTGGTGTTCTCTTAGGTTTGGCATTGTTGAAGTTTAAAGAGAGAATAGTGAGTGATCCGTACGGCGCGTTGAAGAACTGGAAGTATGAAGATGGAATTGTTGATCCGTGTTCTTGGTTTGGAGTTGGGTGCTCTGATGGCAAAGTTGTAGTTTTGTGCGTTTCTCTTTCTCTCACCCTCTGCTAAAAAGTTTTGACTTTGCATTATATTTTCTTTTCTACTGCTGGAAAATTTACAAAGGAAGAAATTTTTTGAAGTTTTGAGGATTGGGATTCATTCTTTCTTTTTTTATGGATAGATAAGCTAGCATGAAGTTTTTTTTTTCTTTCGAATTTGTAATTACTGAAGCTAATCTGGGAGGCCAACCATGAAAACATAGACCTTTGTTGGTTTTCAGAAGGAAAATTTTAAACTAATCAAGGTATTTTCAATGACTTTATCAGATCATATGATGTGCTAATCGCTACCAAATGAACTTCAGCTTAACAGTCTGAGAGAGTCTTCAGGTTGAACCACAATGGGAGTTTTGCTTTGAATTTTGAACTTCATGGATATCAGCTCACAGTGAATAACATTTGGAAACCGAGTCACTAGTGGCCCTTTATGTTTTTCTCATTAATGCTGTCTATTTTCTAGTTAATGGTTACTTTTAAACATAATATTATCTGATGATATACCCGCCATTTGATTCTAAAGAAGAATCTTTAATATGCAGGAACCTGAAAGATCTTTGTCTTGGAGGAACACTAGCAGCTGACCTCTGGAACCTTATTCACATAAAGTCTATGTAAGTATCAACTAGGCGATAGCAATATCCACAGGTTTTATTTTGATTTCAAAAATTTTACCTTCAATCCTATTGCTTAATGTCTCACTGCAGTATTTTGCGCAACAATTCTTTTACTGGCGTAATTCCTGAGGGAATTGGAGAGTTGAAGGAATTGGAGGTGCTAGATTTTGGATACAATAACATCACTGGACCACTTCCACCAGATCTTGGCAGTAATCTCTCTCTGACAATCCTGTAAGTTCGATAATGTCACAACAATTTTAATTTCATTGAGGTTATCTTCTGCTTCCATTAGTATATTAACCCAATTTTCTGCATATATTTTAGTCTCCTGGACAATAACAGGCTTCTTGGCAACTTATCACCTGAAATTCAACAACTGAAAACACATTCCGAATTTCAAGTGGATGAAAACCAACTAGCTACTGCAACTCAAGGATCATCTGGCAATAAAAGATCTACCATATGGTATTTCAGTTGAATATTCTCTTGTTCCTCAACATAAAATATTTCTCTGGTTGTCAATTAGAAACCTGAGACAAGATTACTGGCACTAATGATGTTTTTTGTTCGTTCTATGGCACTGAACCATTGAATAAAACTTCTCCTTAATGAGCATTGTTAAAAAGGGAATGGTTCTCTGCTGTTTTACGTTGTTCAGTGTTTTCATGAATTTTGTCTTGTATTTCCTGTTTTTCATCTTTTTCTTTATATTTCCCTGTTGTCCCATGCTGTTATTACCTTATGATTCCCCCCACCGTCAATTTTTTTTACAGGAATTCTGTGCAAACTGAAAATGCAACCAACAGGCGACAGCTTCAAGTGACTGTTGCCCCTAGAGAAAATAGACCAACATATTTACGAAGCCGTTTCATTTTTCCACCAACACCTCCTGAATCGAATGGAAGATTTTTGCCACCACCATCTCTGCCTTTTCCTTCCCCACCTGTGAATGTTCCTTTCCCATCTCCTCTACCAGAATCAAATCCACCTTCTTCTTCTCCCCCTTCTTTTCCATCTCCTCCACAAGAACCAAATCTGCCTTCCCCTTCACCAAATGGTTCTGCTTCAAATTCTCCTTCCATTCCAATTCCTCCTCCCGTTCCAACTCCACCCTCTAGTAGTCCTAGAAAACATGTTGCAATAATTGCTGGATCCGCAGCGGGCGCTATATTTATCATTTCCATTATCATCATATATGTCTGTAAAATTAGTAAGGCTACTGTCGGACCTTGGGCCACTGGATTGAGCGGGCAGCTTCAAAAGGCGTTTATAACTGGTAATTTTTCTTCCTAGGTGGAAAAATTCAAATTTTTAAGATTTTTAATGCCAATTAAAGAATCAATAATTTATTAGTTATCAGATGAAAAAGGTATGTGAATGTTAACACCTAATATGTTACTCTTGGATACAAAAACTGGTTGTGCCTATCTTCTTATTCCTAGCACATATTGCAAGTTATCTATTGAGACAATGAGTTGGTCAAGCTACTTGATTTAAATTTCTAAACTACTCTATTTTCATATCAGGAATAATTATTCCTATTGAGTATTGGCCCTCCCCACAGGAGAGAGAGAGAGAGAGAGAAAGAGAGAAGGGAAGGGAAGGGAAGGGAAGGGAAGTAGTATTTCTTGTGACTGCTAGAATTCGGTCTATATTCATTAAGAAATGTCATTGGGTTAGCAGTTTGACAGTCAAGTGCCTGCCTCATAGTGCAGGATGTTGGGATTTTAAACTTTGAACCATTTACATGTGCATCTAGCATCTAGAGAGCAAGCAGCTCCACATCTTTCTGTTACATATTTAAATGTTCATGGTCTACCCTTTTTATCCATCTACTTATATGATTCAGATTTTCATTTCAGGTGTACCAAAGCTTAAGAGATCTGAGCTTGAAACAGGCTGTGAAGATTTCAGTAATGTAATCGGTTCTTCACCAATTGGTACTCTGTACAAGGGAACATTGTCCAGTGGTGTTGAAATAGCTGTGGCTTCAGTAGCAGTAACATCTTCCAAGGAATGGCCCAGGCATTTAGAAGTTCAGTTCAAGAAGAAGGTACTCTATGAGTTGATCACAATGAACTATGTGTTTATGTTGCACTCTGACATTCTAATTCCTTTGGAATTTATGTTTCAGATTGAGACATTATCAAAGGTGAATCACAAGAATTTTGTCAACCTTATCGGATATTGTGAGGAGGAGGAGCCCTTCACAAGAATGCTGGTTTTTGAATATGCTCCAAATGGGACACTCTTTGAACATTTACACAGTAAGTTCTTAACAATAGGTATTTTTATTGGCTGATCAGAGATGAATTATCATAAGGTCTAGTAACTACTGTTACATCAGTTAAAGAAAAAAAAAGCTCTAATTCAGAAACTAATTGTTTATTATAAATTAATGGATAGAGCTTAACAAAAAATTGACAAAGTAGTTTCCTTGTGTCCCATTGAAGAAACTGTGCCGTCAATTTCAAATGTAATCTTTGCACAATGACATGATAACCATTTGTTTGCGAAGGTAAGAGTATATGAAAAATAAATAACAGCAGAATGTAAAGTCTCTCGTAACAGTAATTTTATGAGAATTATAGCGACTAATTTGTTGTTAATCTCTAGTATAAATCTGAAAGGAGCAAAGCAGAAGAGTGATAAGAATCTACCATTTGGGTATTACAAATTGTATTAGAAAAATGAGAGGAAGAGAGGAACATATAAGAATGTGGAATTATACATCTACATGGAATTGTGGAGGCAGAATTGATAAATGATAACATTGCTTCCCCCACTTGCTCTCATATAGTTATTCTGTATTATATATATATATCAGAGAGAGAGAGAGAGGGTGCTGCATCATCGTGCTTTGCAAGATATATAAGCTTAGTGCAGTAGAATATGGAGCAATCTACTGGATGATACATTCGAAAACTATGATCCACATTGAGTTCTTGCTCCTATAGAAATAAGTGTTAACATTTTACTTTCTCCCCCTTAGTCTGCTTTTCAATTCGGTAGTAGCAGATCTTTAACAATATTTGGTTCTGCAGTTAAAGAATCTGAACACCTGGATTGGGGAATGCGGTTGAGAATTGCAATGGGCATTGCTTACTGCCTCGACCATTTGCACCAACTGAACCCACCAATAACTCACAACAATCTGAACTCTTCAGCCATTACTCTCACTGAAGATTACGCAGCCAAAGTTTCAGATTTCAGTTTTTCAAATGTGATAACTACAACTGAGATGGAACCATCTGGCAAAAAGTTCTTAGATACTCCAATGGCACATCCAGACAGTAATGTTTATAGTTTCGGTGTGGTATTATTTGAAATGGTTACAGGTAGGATACCCTTCTCAGTGGACAATGGTTTGCTTGAAGATTGGGCATCAGACTATTTGACAGAAGATCAACCCCTTAAAGACATGGTTGATCCTACTCTAGACTCTGTCGAAGAGGAGAAGGTGGAAAGAATTGGCGAAGTCATAAAATCTTGTGTCCACCCAGATCCACATCAAAGACCAGCAATGAGAGAAGTCACTGCAAGATTAAGAGAGATAACAGGAATAACACCAGATGCAGCAACCCCAAAACTCTCTCCTCTTTGGTGGGCAGAGCTTGAAATTTTGTCACCAGATGCTAGCTAAAATAGCAAGGCCAGACTGTAAGTATAAGCTCAAGTTCTCATTGGCTATTGCATATAGTTTGTGAGGCTCAAAAAAGCAGTTGCCTGTAAGTTTGGACTCTTGTACCTGAGAGTTGCTTGTATATAACTTAGGAAGAGTGGAATATGATAAATCCTTGCCATTTTTGTTCTTAATATTCTTCTCTTTTGGATTTCCTGTTTGGAATTTGCGCGTGAATGCAACACAAGCACATCCATATACAAACTTCTTGTTGATGTGAATGATTTTTAATAAGGGATTAGCATATATTGGACCAATTCAAAGTTCAGCCATAAGCTAATTGTCTTGTATAGGCTTTCAACTCATTAGCCCCTTTATAATTACTATGTATTAATTTCAAGAATGATCTGCAAGCAGCCTGCTGGAATATATTGCAAAGGTCAAACTCCAAGGCATTAGCATATGCTGGAAACTCTTCAGCGCAACGTTCAACATGATGACTACATTATGTAATGTACTTACCATGCCAACTCAGAGGGAAAACATGAGAAAAACAAAGGAAAATAAATGGGAATAAATTGATATTTTATAATTTTGGAGATTCATCCTAATATTACCAGGCAAAAGCTATACTTTCATATCAAATTCGGAATTTTCATACTTTTTCAAAGTTGGTTGTTTTCATAATTTCAAACTTTCACTTTAAAATTTTATAAAGATTTAATTTTAATTGATTTCTTTTTTGTTATTTCTTACGTTTGAAATCCAAGAATTTAATTCTTTTTAACTTATAAAATTATACATAATTGTATATAAGAATTCCAAACAGGTTAGTTAACTTTCTTGGAATATGTCTTATCTAATTCTTTTACAGGGGCTCGTGGCTTGAAGGTGGTCTTCACGTAAGATACCAACTAATATTCTGAAGAATGATAACGGTTGACATGCAACTTAGTAGTCCCCACGTCAATCCATACATCAAATCTCCCTATAAAAAATAGCAATCTTTCCAAAGAGTTCTGCACCCTGTGCTATTTGCTCATTAGTCTCCAATAATCTCCAAAATCCTCCCCAAGAATATGGCAATCAACCAGCTCACAATTGTCATCTGCTCTCTCCTGCTGCTCCCATTGGCCTTCCCTTCAATATCTGCATATGAAAGTGCTCCATCCAAGCCAGCAGATAAGAAAGTCGGTGTAGTTGTTGAAGGAATGGTCTACTGCCAGAGCTGTGATCAGTATGGTTCATGGTCTTTTGATGGGGCTGAGCCAATCCCTTCTGCTAAAGTTAGTGTCATTTGCAAAAACTACAGGAAACAAGTGAGCTATTACAAGACATATGAAACTAACGAACATGGCTACTTCTACGCACAACTTGATGACTACAAGATGGACAACAACATTTTGGATCATCCTCTTCAAGCTTGCCATGTGAAGCTTGTTTCATCTCCTCTTGCTAATTGCAGTCTCCTCTCCAATGTTAACTATGGTATCAACGGTTCTCCTCTTCGCTACAAAAACAAAATACTTCGAGGAAGTCATTACGAGGCTGTGATCTATGCTGCAGGCCCCTTGGCTTTCCGTCCTGCTCATTGCTCTCCTGAAACTCACGTCTAATATGATCACAATTCATGTCTTTCTCCCTTCATTTTCAATTGACTTCTTTTGCTTCTTTTTGTTGGTCTTAACTTCAGTTTGTTTCTTGAATGATTGAATTTTGTTGCAGTGAAAAATGTTATATTTTCCCACTATTTCTTGTATTCTTATGCAATGAAATATGATGACAATTTTCTCGCTTAAAGGCTAGTAAAGTTTCCAACTTCTCTAACATAACAAAAGTACAGGACACATCAAGATCACCATAGATTAGAGAAATATAGCACAAGCACACACCAAATTTGCACCTCATGGTTCACATGGAGAAGTATCAAAGAGATACCATCTACTTCAAAATTTTCATAATTCAAGTACTTGAGCGTGATTTAGATCACAACATGTCCATGAAATGAGAATTCCGACAACGCAAACAACACTTGCTCCTAAAAGTCCAGAGGCATTCCAAACAGCTTATTTATCTCATCCTTTGCTTCTTTTGTAAAAAAAGTAGGTTCAAACAAGTCAGTGTCACTTCTGCTAGATGATCTTGGCAGTGGCTGAACTTTTTGATGTTCCAAATCATCATCGGGAAGTATGGAAAATCCACCAAGATCTTGTTTTGTAACTGGTGGTTTTTCCTGCTTCTTTGGTCTCTTGGACCTTACAAAATCTATTGGCTTGCCAAACATGTTATTTATATCATCCATAGCCTCCTTCAAGTTGATTGTAGGATCTACTAGGCCATGGTGGCAAACATTTTCTACTGCTGGCTCATCCAAGATGGTAGACCCAACAAACCTATGAACAACTGTATCTTCTCTATGCTTTATCTGGGGAGAACTCTCTGAATCCACATCATCTGAGTTTTCAGACGGTAGATCCTCCGGACATGGGAATACAAAAGCATTCAAGTGTGAAGCAGATGAACAAGAGCCTTCTGCCTGATTTTGAGCCTCACTCTGTTCTGAGTTGTTCCCATCAGGTCTTTCTCCATTCTCATCACTTTCTTCATCATCAATGAATATTTGAAGTGGTTCTTGTTGAAGCTGGATATTTTGAGCTCTACTATGCTTAATCAGTGAAATATCTTCTCCTTTTCTTTGATCTGATGATTCAGTTTCATTATCCATGTTCTCATCAACAAAGACATTGAATCCAGTGTTCAAGTTATGTTCTTTTGTTCGAATTCTCTGCGACCTCCTACTAATTGGAGCAGTCTTTAGAGGCTCTTTAAACATGCTATTGATGGCATTCATGGCTTCCTTCATGTTTATAGTTGGATCCACCAGTCCATGATGACATGCATCTTCTGCTTCAGACTTCCCAATTATAGCAGTGTCTACAAATTTCACCACAACTGTGTCATCACCATTAAATATCATGGATTCACATGACTCTCTTCCAGAAGTCGCTTGCTGCTCACATGTATCTATTGGTCTAATGTTTGGAACATGGTTTGCCTTCACAGATAAGTCATCGTCTAATCCAACATTACATGAATTTCCCAAAATAAAGGCATTGTTAGATTCATTCTGGAGCTTCATATTCTGAGAATTTCTATCCAGTATCTTTTTAGGATTCTCAATGTTGCATGCATTTTCATTGTTGTCCTTGATATTCCTCGATGACAGAGGTTTTCTGCCCGGCCTACGTCCCTGGCACTGCAAAACATTTTTTAATTGTTAAATAACAGGCTTATTGACAATGACAGAAAGTTAAACATGCTAACTCATAAATAGCACTACCTGGATTTTCTTGTTCTTGTGTCTCTCCATGCGTTGAAGGAATTGATCATATGATTTTTGTAGTTCATCAACAGGCTCTGCAAGGCTGTTAAGAAGTAGTTCAATGATGAATATAGCTCAAGTTCGATTTTCCAAAAAAAAGAGAGAAATATATGAAATTAAGTAGCTATTTAACATCTAAATCCAAAGAATGTACTACAGTACTGAATTTTTTTTCCACAACAATAGAATTCTCTGCGGGACACATGGTACAATGGACAAGCTTTATGTAAAAGTTATTATGATTATCTCAGTTTGACATTTCCTTTATTTCTTTAAACTTTTAGCTTATGTGGACCACAAAAAATAATATCTGAACTATTTTTCCATCAAGGTAGATGAAGTCAGAACGTGATACAACAGGGATGAACAGGAAGTGCAGCAGAAAGCCAGAAACCAGCTACATTTCATTATTTATTTTAACTTTCCCCAAAAAAAAACGAGATGCTGCTCAGTTACATCAAATGTTTCTGTCTATTTGAAAACCGTAAAACTTACTTCTGCACTCCTAAGTGATACATCTTCTCAGCATCCTCAAATTTCTTCATCTTCTCATAATAAAGAGCATAAGCCTGATAGAACAATGATCGTTTTGACCCTATGGAATTCATTTCCATGGTTCTCAGTAATGCTCTTGGTTCATCCACATAATCCATCTGCTCAATCCCAAACAGATTAATAAAATAAAAATACTGTATTGCCTACTTTAGTTGTTGAAGAAAATTTCACAAAAGTTAAAACCACTAACAAATTTTATCAAGATCATTTCAGTTTGCTCATTTCTGCAATGAAACTAATAAGTGGCAACTTTAAAAACACAAAAAGGAATGTTGGGGGGTGGGGGGTTGTTATTTCAAGCCTTCAGTCGTTTCTTTAACCCCTCAGTTTGTTTGCTAAGAAAATTCAGTATACATGAACTAATTACTACCCTGAAATATAAATTACTTTCTTTTCAATCAGCAACCGAACAATCGGTCATAGATTAAGCAAAAAACTGAAAAACCGAAGAAAATCTCAGAAACCCAAAAAGAAAACATGAAGAGGATAAAGCCATTTTACCAGCTGTAACCAAACACGAAGATAGCGTAAGTCATTTCTATAACGACGATCAGACTCAAATGTCTGTGTGCATTTCTGCAAAAACCGAGGCAACTTTTCCTTCAATAGATTTTGAGGCAGAGTTTCTTTCATTTTCTTAATACCCCTGAAAATAAATGTGATTCAAAATCGGAAAGACGGAATAGCATATACCCATGAACTTGTTGTATACAGAGAGAGAGAGAGAGAGAGAGAGAGGTACCGGAGCCATGGGAGAAGAGGGTCTTTGCCAGAGTAGGATTTGATATCTGAAATTAACGAGGAGAAGAGATCGTTGTGAAGAGAGTTTGAGGCCATTAATGGTGGTGCTTTTGTGTTGATTGTGAAGCATAAGCAGGGAGATAGATACAGCAGGAGGGAAGGTAAGCTCGGCGTTTTGAATTTGGAGTACTCTACGCGCAGGCACCAGGAATCTTGGGCTCACTTGCGTGTGACACTCGGACCGAAGTAATTGGTCTTTTGAGCTCCTTTTCATTACACGTGGAAGTTGATCTCTGGCTCTTTTTCTTTATCTTTTTTTCTTCTAAAGAAATTTTTTTTTCAGTTAATATTAATTATTTTATTTTGTAGAAAAATAATTTATTGCTATAAATATAAATATTTTGTTAATATTAGTTATCATTTTCAATTTTATTTTAATTTTAATAAATAAAAATTGGAGCTTATATATGATTTTTTAAAATTTCAACTAAAAGATTATAATTTATGAGAATTTTTGATACGAACGTAAGAGATGTAAACGAATAGAATTGATAAGAGTTTTAAAGAGATTGAGCTTATCTCGTTAAAATTTTTTTGAATATCAATAATTTTGAATCGAATATCAATAAACTCGAGCCGGACATTAATAAATTCAAGTTTGATTCGTTTAATAAATAAGTCGAATTTTTATTAAATTTTTATGGAGTTAAATATCAAATAATCTTAAAGAAATTTTTTATTTTATAATTTTATAATTTTTTATTTTAAAAATAATAATTTTTTTAAAAAATTCAATTTATTTTGTAATTTTAATGATTTAAATTTAAAAATAATAATTTTAATATTAAATAAATTTAGTTAAATGACTGTATTAATGAACTAACTCATGAATTTATAAATAAATGAAATTTTTAATTTTAACAAGCTGAATATTTACAAGTTCAAATTTAACTCATTTACTAAACAAGTTTAAAAACTCAGCTTAAATTTGACTCATTTAGAAAACAAATCGAACTCGATAGAACTTTTATCGAGCCGAGTCTTAAATAGCTCACGAACAGTTTAATTCATTTACCACACTAAATAAATATATTTTTTTAAAGAAAATAATTTATTTTTTATTATTTAATTATAATATTCAAATATTTTAAAAAAATCCATGATAAAGTGACTTAGTTTTTTAATAAAATAACATTATTCTGATTTAATATTTTTAAAAATAAAAAATATGAAAATATTTTCTCAAAAAAAGTTATTAGATAAAAATCTCTAAATATTGATTATGGTAAAAAAATACCTAAAAAATTTCAACCAGATTTAGGCCCAATTAGAATTTGGATAGAGCTCATTTCACGGCCCACTAGCATGTGATTAAATTGAAAGAAAACACTAACAATGGCGCAAGATAAGTAAATAAACTGCAGCTCAGGGACTCAACTGCAAATAATAAAAACCTCGATAGAGAATAGAACAAACTTCGATGGAGTGAAGTAGTCTCTATACAGTGCTTATCGTCCAAGTCGCCGTCTCTCTCTTCTTCCATTTCAATGGCAATAGAACCCGATTCCGTCTCAGGAGACCCTAATAATGGCGAAGAAGACGAGGAAGGAGAAGAAGAAGAAGATGAGGAGGAGGAGGAGGACCTCGAAGAGGACCTCAAACCTGAACTGCCAAATCCTCGAAGCCCAGAATCTCGAGCACGAATAGAGCGAGCAAAGCTAGAGAACCTCTTCCGCCGGATACAGAAGGAAACGGTGCCCCTTCGTGTCCATGATGTGATCATCAAGGGCAACGCTAAGACCAAGGACTCCTTAATCGAAGCCCAAACGGCTTTGCTTAAAGACGTTTCGTCGATGCAAGATTTGCTGGAGGCTTCAAAAGTAGTGAATTTCAGGTTGCAGGCGCTTGAGGTCTTTGATTCGGTTAAGATCACGCTCGATTCAGGCCCGCCGGAGCTTCCTGGGACGGCTAATGTCATTGTTGAGGTTGTGGAGACTAAGAGTCCACTGTCTGGAGAAGTCGGCGCATACACGAAAGGAGAGGTATGTTGCTTCTATATTTTGCAGTGACTTTTGTGGTTTTTGGTTGCAGTGAATTTTGTGAGTTTGTGGTTTGCAGTGACTTTTGGCCGCATTTGTTTTGTAAGGGGTTTTTGGTTGAAAGTGATGATTTTATGGTGATTGAATGACGAATGTGGTGTTTGGTTTGCGAGAAACTGGAGGAAAATAGAATAACATGCCAAAAGTTTATGTTTTTGGTGCTTGTTAAATGAAAGTTAGGGTTTTAAGCATATATATCTTGCACTTCTTCTATTCATCTCAGTTATTGAATGATGAATGTATAGTTTTGCTAGTGAGAATGTGTGTATGAATATTGGAAATTCAACATGAGGTGCTTTGCCTAGTGTCTAGGAATGCACAGAAGATGACAGAGGACCTTTATGCTTTATTGTAGTGTTGTTGGTTATGCAGTGGTGGTTTTTTTGGTTCAACTTGTTTAGGAGAGGGACTTATCTTTCCAGTTGCTGATTCAACAAAATTGTTTACTTGGTACTATGTTTGATTCCTTTGAAATTTGGGAAACCCAGAGGAAAAGTTGTAGCTGTGTGATAACAGAATCAGTTAAGACCTAATTTAACAGTTAAGTGGGACTGTGGGAGTGAGAAGTGTGCATTTGAAGGGATTCTAGTGTGGATATGAATATGGGTGTATATTAATTTTGTGTGGTTGACTTGGCTTCATAATGGCATATGTGCAAAGTTATAATCCCATTGCTAACTTCTAATATCTGCAATATTTTGCATTTGCTTATATGTGTTATGGTTCTGATTCATTACAGACATGCTAATGTGTGCATTGGTTATCACTTATGAGCCGTTTGATCAGAATCTTATATTTGACCCTAAGGTTGACAGTTTTTCGTGCATTCTGATTTCTGAATAATTTCTGTACATGGAAACTTGCAGTGAGAATCCAAAAATTTGCTTCACCTCTATAAAACTTAAAATTCTCTACAAAAACATTAACTGAAGACTGACTAAGATTTAGAATGATCTTCTAGGCTAGATCATCAACAGTTGAAGGAACAATCAAGTACAAAAACATATTTGGTTATGGTGATCTTTGGGATGCCTCTTTGGCATATGGTGGTGACCACATGGCTGAGGTAAGTTCTGGTGTGTATTTGCCAAGGTTCAGAGGACTTGCTCCCTTAACAGCAAGATTATTCCTGCTATCCCAAGATTGGCTGAAGTTTTCTTCTTTCAAAGAACGATCTTTGGGCCTCTCTCTTGGCTTAGTTTCAAGTAGGAACCACAATTTGGTGTACACTCTTTCATGGCGCACTTTGACAGATCCATCACAAATGGCATCCAAGTCAATAAGGAGGCAGCTTGGTCATGGTCTGCTTTCATCCTTGAAATACACATTTAAGATTGACAGGAGAAACTCGCCTCTGAGGCCAACACGTGGATATGCTTTTGTTTCTACCAGTCAAGTTGGTGGTCTAGCACCTGATAGTCGGAGCTTACGGTTTTTGCGCCAGGTTTAGTACTCTTTTCATGCTTGATATTTTATTTTATTTTTCCTTTGTAAATACTATATCATTTTTCATTTTGCACAGTATCTTGCTGGCTGCCTAATGGACATATTGTCTTCATATGTATGTTTGACAATTGCTTTGTGACTTCTAGAATTCATTTTTAGCATCTTAAATTCAAAATTTTGAATCCTTTTGTGGTTGTTTTGGGCCTTGTTTTTTAGGATTAGAGGATACTGTAGCTCATATGTTTTGTTATCTATTGACATTTTTTTGTTTTCTGGAATAGCTCATATTACTTTATTTGTACATAGCTAATAATCTATCTTTTGTTTTGTTAAATATGTCATATATTTTATGTAAAGATGAGAAAATTGTGGGGGTTGGGGTGGGGGGGTGGGATAAGGATAAATAACAAGTATTTTTTTCCCTGTATAAACTTCTTTATTAATCATTGAAGCAATTAATATGCTAAGGGAAAGTTATTACATTATGAATGTATAATACTCTTGCATACTGTATTTACAGCTAAAGCTGCTAATGCTTTGCTTGACTAACTAGTTAACAGAGAAGAGTATAGTCATTATTTTCAGTAATGTTTCATTCGCACAATTATGTTGCTTGACCTCTTTGTTGGGTGGTGGAAAATTGTTTTGTCATTAGTTGCATACTGTGTTGATATGAGGCCCAAGACCCTGCAAACTTTTTACTGGTCTGTTTTGTCCATTATATGGTCTTGTGTTTGTCGCATGTCTTTTGAAATCCTTTTATAATATTGTTGATCTGTATTTGAATGAATTGTACTTCATTTGATCTGGTTGAGATTTATATCTTCATTCTTTATGCATTTGCATCTCTCATGGAGTGTTCTTTTTTTGATATTTTAAATAGGAGCTTGATCTTCGTTATGCAATCCCTCTTGGATTTTTGCATTCTGCACTCAACCTTGGGGTCTCTGGTGGTCTTATTTTTCCATGGGGAACTGGATTCTTGAACATGCCTTCTCCTCTACCAGAGAGATTCTTCTTGGGTGGTAATTTGTCTCCAATTTGCACTTTGGGAGGTCCAATAACATTATATGGCTTTAGGACAAGGGGACTGGGCCCTACTGAGCCTCGAAGGCAATTGCAAATTAATCCAACTGATGATAGTTCCGACCCTGGGAGAGATTATCTCGGAGGAGATCTTGCTGTTACTGCTTTTGCAGATGTTTCTTTTGATTTTCCATCCAAGTGGTGTCAATCAAAAGGAATCCATGGACACATGTTTGCATCTGCTGGGAATATTGAGAAGTTAACGGAAAAAGCATACCAAAATTTCTCCTTACAGAAGTTCGTTGAATCATTTCGAACCTCGATGGGTGTTGGGATTGTTGTTCCTACAAATCTGTTCCGACTGGAGGTCAGGAATCCATTCTTATTGTCTTTATCTTGAACCTAAGCAATAAAGAATAATTCACTTTGTTCTGTAGGATTACAGAAGGTGATACATATATTTTTTTATTTTCTTTTTACCTCTTGGAATTATACCTGGCCACAAACTGAAAGGATGAACTTGGGATCCTCTCCACACAATATCATGGAATGATTTCCTTCTGCAAAGCTATTTATTCTCCTCTACCAATCTTGTTTTGCAAGTTCCATGTTAGGGCGTCAGTCTTGAAAACTGTTCTCTTATCTTTTGTTTTATTTTTCAATTTCCTTTAACTGGTATTTCTTTTCTAATAATGTGAATTTTGATTCCAGTTAAACTACTGCTACATGTTGAAGAAATTTGATTATGACCATGGGAAGTCAGGGTTCCGGGTCAGTTTCTCCACGCCAACATAGAATCCAGAATCTATCTGGCGGACTTCATTTGATTCAGGAAAGATCTCATATCAGGTAGCTGGGCTCTCCTAATATGGGATGGGATCCATATTAGACCACCTTCATTTATTATTTTTTTTT
>CAOGCB010042802.1:0-13989 GCA_948266635.1 Cnidoscolus chayamansa
TGACAATCTTAGAAGTAGAGCTACTTCCAGATATTCAATATTTTACTCTGTGAAGCTCACCTGTTACCATCAAATGAAAAAAATGACCTTTTTGCTTTCCATTTCCATGAGAGCTAAAACCAAATTAATATAATGTAGGGCCTGTTTACAGATAAGGTCAGGGGCAAAAGAAAAGTGCTCTGGAAAAGCACCATATGGAAATAAATGTTGCTTGGTTGTTTTGGAGTTCTGTGAATAAAATAACTGAAATTTAACTATAAATCAACTTTAATACCCTATTAAGGTGTTTTCTTAACAACAGCACCAACATAGGGAGATTTTATATGTGCTGTTAAGCACAAGGAGTGTCAAAAAATGATAATCACTTGAAAGTTCAAAGTTCAAACCCTCAGCTGCCATTAAGGAAAGATATTATGCTATAATTGATAATATACCAAGTCATGAGTTCATGTGCAGTCATTATCCAGTTGGAAATATTAATTTGATAATATTGGAAATAATATAAGTTGGGAGTCGGGACCAAAAGTTCATGTTTCTGTATTTCCAATTTCAAAATAATCAAATTATACTTTCCCGTAAGACAATCAAGGAAAGAGCAAATTACAGTTTCAAATCGAAGAACAAGCACATCCCTCTTCTGACCAATCCTATGGGCCCTTGCTTGTGCTTGAAGATCCACCTGAAAACCCACCAGCATAAAAATTAAGGGAGCTTTAGAATGAGAAACTAATGTTGTTTACAAATCAAGAAAGGTGAAATTTCATTTGAAACCTGAGGATTCCAGTCAGTATCAAATATGATCACAGTATCAGCAGCTTGCAGATTCACTCCAACACCACCAGCCCGAATGCTGACACCACATATTCAAATGTCAGACTCATGGAAAATTTTCAACACTTATCATCATTAACAAACACGTCAACATTAGAATTGAAACAATAATAAAATGGGTATAGCTTCTACTGATTATCAGGTACAGTTAGATCATCAGCTAAATGCATAAAACAGTATACAAGCACACAATTTCTTCAACACAGAATCTCCAATGCGCCAAAGGTTATATTACATACTGATTTCATTCCTTAATGTTCAATCTCATAGTGTTTTCTTATTTGGAAAGCAATTATTCCAGGAAAAGGTCCCAGTACTCATCAAACATCCAGATTGAGAGTTTCCCTCCCTCCTCTATAGTATGCACATTCCACTTCTACAATATTGCCAATGTATAAATAGCAGACAACATTCCTACCTAGCAACAAAAATAGAGGATTTCCCCTTTCAACTTTAAGCGCTACTATATCACCATCCTGTCATGTGACCATTGTACCCATCCCTTGTGTGAAAAACTTGAAAAGAAAATTCAAATACCAAGCATGTAGGACAGACAGATAACCTGAGCAGAAATATAAAATAAGGAGAATCGGTTTGGTTAAATTGTTCAATAAGTGCACCACGATCATTCCCTGAAGTATGACCATCCAAGCGGAGATATCGATACTTCTTCATTGTGAGATACTCCTCCATTACATCAAGCAGCCTAGTCATTGTCGAAAAGAAAAGAACCTGCATGGTCCCAAGAACAGTGGTAATTTTCAAAACAACAGAATGATGATATATCCAGAAATATAAATGATAGAGAATGGAAGTAGACAGATATAATCTACGGTTATATAAACTAAACAAAGAAAATAGACAGATATAAACTAAACGAAGAAAACCATGTGCAATTCAAGCATTTCAATACGATGAAAAAGTGTTTAAAATGAAAAATCTAGAAGTTCCTAATTGCATAAAGCATGTGGCAAGAGTAAGGAAATATCCAGACGTCCACTGAACAAATTAAGCATGAATTATCATTGTAAAAGAATCACAGTATTAAAGGGGAGAAAAACCACTGACATTCATATTCTATTTCTGTCCTAATTTGAACAGTTGCACAAAACATTAAAGATATATTGCAATGTGCATCCTGCCAGGCCGAGGCGTAATAACTACAGAAGATATCAACTTCTAGCACACATAAAATTGAAAAATGCAAAGGAGGAAATACCCTATGGTCTGTTGCTTTCAACTTGGGCAGTAACCGATCTAGCATCTCGAGCTTTCCACAGAGTCTAACAATTGGCGGTAGAAAATGCCTAGGTATCAAATTGTCAACCTACAATAGGTACACCCAAAACAAGGCTTATATTAGCAAGAGGGAAAACCAAAAGATTAAGCTCCCAAAAGTAATAAATAAATAAACAAGGGAAGTGTTTGAGAAAATTTGAATATCTATGATAATGAATCTTAAGTTTCATGTCAGCCTGATTAAATAAGGAAAAGAGCATGCCTCATCCACGTGAAGCTGGCTAAGATATGGATGGTTGCAGATATTACGGAGTTCCATAACTGAGTTGTGCACTGACCGAGCCTGCAAAGGATGAGTTTACTAAGGTTAAACAGTGTAATACATATACATATACATATATTGGGAAGTTGTTTTCCCACGTAAGGATACCAACAAAGTGAAAATTGAATGCATTATAGCAACCTTTGAGTTTCCAATTGAACCAAGATTTTCTTCCACCCTCTTCATCAAAAGTTTTTGATATGCAGAAGCATCACACCTTATAAGTCTCTCTATCTTTTCAGGAAGTTCATTTTCAACCTGAAAAAATGAATTTGAGAATGCAAGAAACACACGAGCAACTCCAAAATCAAATGCTTTATGAAAAAAACAACAGTAATAAGGAAATCTAAAGATAATTGATGTGCATTTTATGAAGCATAAGTTTTGTAATTGATAATCATTTGCTAAAGCATAAGTTCTGTAATTGATAAGCATTTGCTAAAGCATAAGTTCTGTAATTGATAAGCATTTGCTAAGCATAAGTTTTGCTTCAGCCACCCATGAGTAAAAAATATTTCCTAATAGCAATAAAAGAGCATTTAAGGACCTTATGTTTCAATCTCCGAAGTACAAATGGTCGAAGGACTTGATGAAGACGGTTTATTATCAACAAATTCTCCTCTTCAGATAGTAAAGCCTAGACAGACAAAGCCAGAGATGAGAAGACAAAAGCCTTCAGTATGACAGTAAGAAGAAAAGAAGCCATATGGAGGGAAACAACATATCTCAAATATGGAATAAGTTAGAAAGCTCACTTCATCCGCTGAATTATCACCATTGCCCTGAAATGGTTTGTTGAACCACTGAGAAAAATCCTCTGATGAATTGAAAATGTTGGGCAAAAGAAAGTTAAGTAGTGCCCACAATTCCTCAAGATTATTCTGCATATTTAAAACAAGTCAGTAAATCAGATCCAAAGCAAAATAAAAACATTAAATAGGTCTGATACCCATAAAGAATAAAAAATGAGGAGAACATCTTAGACGGTGAGACCAATGAAGAAAAAAGGACAAATCATCAATTCAGGAAAAAAAAAATGTCACCTGTAGTGGTGTTCCAGTTAATAGCAATCTGTGTGCACTCTGATAATGTTTCAAATCGGCATTCAACTTGCATGAAGCATTCTTTATGCGATGACCTTCATCAATTATAATATAATGCCAATGTATTTTACTCAATTTTGGTCTGTCGTGCTTGTTCATCAAATACTCGTATGTTGTTAGGAGGACATTGAATTTCTGATGCACAATTTGTTCCCTGAAATACAAATGAGAACTCATCCTTACTAACAGAGAACAACAAAAAAGGATTACAAGAAACAGAGGGCCTCTTGCTGCAATTACTTGAATAGCCTGCGCCTTTCCTCTGGAGGCCCACAATAAACAATTTTGTGTACACCTGGGGCCCAGAAATTAATTTCTGACTCCCATCCTGGTAAAACGGAAGAAGGTACAACTACCAAGAAAGGACCTCTATCGTTTTTGGTTTCCATCAGGTAACAAATAAGAGATATAACCTGCCAAAAAAGTAAGAAAAACAACAAAATTTAGAATATTTCCTTCCATAAAAGTGAAAATAAATAGTGAAGAGGTTTCTGTTTTTGACAAATATAAAAAAAAAATCAACAACTTTGGGAAAGGGACTTGAGTATTTTAGCCAGATTATAGCAGATTCAGATCAAATCTATACCTGAACAGTTTTTCCAAGGCCCATTTCATCAGCAAGAATGCCATTCAAATGATTGTTGTATAACGATACCAACCACCTCAATCCATTCATCTGGTACCTGAAGATCAAAACAGCAATTTAAGAGATTCTCAAACTGAACAAGTAAAACACAAGACTTAATCCATGCATAGAGAATAGATCAATAATACATAATCAAATAAACATAATAAAGGAAATATCCCATCACCCGTCAAGCCAACACCCACATGATCCAAGAACACAAATGACATGTGAATTTAGAATTTGAAACACCTGGACTCAAGCACAAATGCAATAATAAAGAAACATGTAATACTTACTCCCTTAACTTTCCACCCCGAAGACAAGTCGGTTGCTCTGCAATGCTTTCCTTTACGCTGCAAAAGACACATTATTTCGTAAATATTTACAATAACACCTAATCTAAAAACATGAGAGTGAGAAAGGACAGCCACTGAGACAATCAGTTCCAAAAGGCATGGCGTCTTGAAAGGAAATAACCATAAAAATAAGAAAGAAGACTCATAGCAGTCACCTCTCCATAGGAATACCTAGCAGATGCCAATTAAATAACACTATCTAAAAGAGGAAAAGGGGAAAGAGGGGAGAGTGCCCAGCTGGCACATCCTATCCCAATGATAAGCACCAAAATAGACAAGAAGAGGACAAGCAAAAACAATGATTACGATATTAATATTCCAATCTTAGCAAGGACAACTTCATACCTATGTGCCATCATATAGTACTTCTCATTGCTTTCCATGTAATGCTGCAAATTAATTCAACAATAGCACAATTAGCAAAAAGTTCAAAACTGAACCCAATAGAGCATTCATTGAATAAACTTGCCTTTGCTTGGTCACTTTCATCTTCATTCTCAAAAGCAGTTTCATCTATTGCAGTTCGGTTTTCATCCATATCATTTTCAAAGTGCCTTGCCATAGGTCTTGCTTCCTGTAACTTGGATCCCAACTTTTGAAGATATTTCTCAGTCTCTTTCAGTAGTTGCTTTACACGATCTGATTTTGCATCCTGCATAATTGCCAACAATTGTTAGAAGTGAAAGTAAGATGCCTGGCATCACATCGCAGAATCTAGTGACCCAAACCTAACCTGCACCATTCTCAGATACCCCTCTACATCATTGATCTTTAATAAATTAATCTTCTCACGCTGAATCCTGTCAATCTTCTCCCGATGGATACGCTCCTTCCTTTTATGGAACTCCTTCACAAACTTGTTGAAACCCTTCCAGCGTTCTCTCTTAATCTTAAATACATCATCAAGTCTTTCCCTATAATTGAAGTTAACAGCAGATTAAAAACATCATGACAGTATGCTTGATGAAACCATCCGGACGCATAAATCAATAGCAACTGTGATACACTAAAATTTTCTTAAAAAGATAAGTGTGCACAATTCGGGATGTGTGTAGAGAAAGGGGCATTAATGCTTCAAATTATCAAAGAAATACATACTTGTGAACTTCTATCTCAGCAAAGAATTCCTTCTGCCTCTCACGAATCCTCTTTTGCCGTTCTTCCTTCATTTTCAGCTCAAATTTTTCAAGTTGCTTTATCCTTCTACCATGTTTATGCTTCTTATATGATTTCAAGCGATCCATGTCAGCAGTGATTGGCTTAAAAAAATCACTCAGAAAATCACTGCCAAAAATTTACACCAAAAACAATGTCAAGTCAAAATTATAACCAAATGAGGAAAGGAACCAAAAAAATGAAGCAAAAAATGTTTTTAATTGTTGTGAAAATTGAGAAAACTAATTACCTCCTTAAACGGCGTTGGAGCCCCAACAACTGAAGCTTTTTCAATTCTATGACACTTTTGGTTTTTGCAGATATATCTTCAGATGAATTCACTGTTTCCTGTACCCAAAAATTGATAAAATCATCAGTCCTCTAGCATACCTTGCACCGCAATATAAGAACAACACTAAGCCCTGCAAAGGCAAATCTTCAAGATGCATGATAGAGAACAATAAAAAGAGCAAAATGGGACAGCATCAGAAGGGTTCTCAAAATCATATCATTATACTCTACATCCTTCTCTCAAAAACCATGTCACTGCATCTGAACAAATTTGTGCATATGGGCGAGAACTCGTCACTTTTAATAGAAAAACAAAATCAAACCAATTTAATTTGTTTTTTCAGTTAAGTTTTCGGTTATTCCATTTGATTTCAGTTGTAAATTTTAATAAAAAAGGGTTTTTCAGTTCAGTTAATTCAGTAAATAAAACCAAACTAAACCAAACAAAACCGATTTATCTATAACTGCTGTTTTGACATAGGTATAAATACATCTTTAACCTTCCCTTCCCAATTCCCATGGGTCCCAATATCCCACCTAACCACAACTTCATACTTTCCTTTTTCTTTCATTTTTTAGCATCCCTTCTTCTTTTCTCTTTTGTTCCTTCTTCCTTTTTTATTTATAGTTCTTCATGTTTTGTCACGTCGCAGGGACCAATTTGCAAAGAGCTAGTGTCACATTGCATCAGCCAACTATTTCCAAAGACCGAGTCATCCAGCATCAGATCATCGATGCCATCACCTAGTAACTCTTGTGTGCTCCCCCATTGTTGACTTGTCACCCACGTTTCACTCCTCTATTACTTCTTCTTCAAATGGTTGCTTGTGGTTTTGTGTTGAGATTTTGATTTCAAATTGTGGATTGCTCTTTGGATTGTTAAACTGAATTTGTGTTTTAAATAATTTTATATTATGGAGTCTGGATTGGATTGTTGAACCAGTTTATATATGTTACATACTGATCGAATTGCAGGGTAAGCGGAACCCATTGCTGCGGACTGTGAGAATGGAACCTCATGCAGAGAAGAGCAAACCAATGAACCAAACCAAACTTAAAAATAGTTCAGCCTAGATCGGATAGGAACTGAACGGACTAATTGCACCCTCATTTCCCTTGAGTTCTTACATTTTCACCCCCATTAAACTTCCTTGTTACACCATTTATTTTTTAAATGAGTTCACATCCATATCACTAGTATAGCCTAAATGAATTTTGATAACAAAAAGATTGTACACAGCAACTCAGTAAGAGATGAAGGATGGAAGGAATGAGAAATGGCAGCAGTAACATAATGAAAACTATAACATCGACAAATGAAAACTATAACATCAACTAATAAAAGATATAACAGACCTTTAATTTGTTAAAACAAGTGGCCATTCTTTGTTTTGTCTTTTGCTGTTTTAAAGCCCAATTTTGCTCAGCTAAAAGTCTCTTCTTCTGCTGATCCATGATCCATTTCTCTGACATGGTATACTTTGGAGAAGGTGGAGAATCTGTAGAAGCTGACTTGTCTTCTTCATCTTGTTCTGTTGCAAGGAAGTGTTTCATTAACAACGCACCAATCAGGAATACATCTTATTGGAAATTTAAAAAATTATAACAATCAACATAAGCTGAGGGACACCCATAACACTAAGGGTAATGATATATTTTGCTGAGATAGAATTGTCCCTCTGAGACACCAAATTCACCATTATAAAAAATCCATTATAGCCACAAATTACAGAAGCACAATCAACTCCTAGGTAGGCTCTGATAACTTCCATAATGAAAAGTAAGAAAAATGATCATCAGCAGGTTGATTACCTGAAACGCTGCAGTTCCCGAGACTTTGAAAATGGTTAGGACCATTATCTTTTCTATCAGGCAACAATTCATTCTGAACAGCAATGGATGGTAAGGATCCCCGAGGAACTTCATTATAACTGCCTATTCCAGTCCAGCTGACTGCCTCAGGGTTTGCTTGCTTATTTATACTTATTAGAGAAGAAGATAGGTCAGCCCTTCCTGCTTGCATATGGCCATTCTCTGTGCTGTCCACAGGGTTACGGGAGGCTACAGCAGCCCTTTCTAAATCAGGCAGTTGCATCACATTCATAGCATTAAACAATGCCTGTGATTCCACCTTTTCCTGGCTCTGCACTTCACCCTCCAGCTTTCTAGCAGCAAAAGAATTTTTCCTTTCTTCTGCAAGTACTGAGAAGTCTGAAGACGGAAAACTTCTGTCTTCCATCATCTTTACTTTGTCAGCTTCTTTAGACAGGGAGTTGCCATCCAAGAATCTACCTGTGGAAGAGGCACCTGGAGGAACTCCCTCACTTTCCTTTGCATTATTCAACCTACCAGATGGCATTGAAGCTTCAGGAATACTAAATGGGTCATGAGAAGATTGCGCCTTTCCTTTATGATCAACCAGCTCTTTGCGAAGACCATCTGAATCAACCAATAAGAAAAGGATAACCACAAAGAACAAGAAGGAGAATGTAAACATGTATAGTAAATGGATAAAAAAGGGAAAAAAACAAGTCATGGGCCAAATTTGGGCTTTCCACCTGGACTAATGTCTAACATCTTGGGCCAAGCCTACAAGCACCTACTTACCCAAGCCCAGCCCATAGAAACTATGTCAAAGACCGAGTCTCCAAAACCAGGACTGGTTTATAAGTACAGATTACAGAATCATCATTAAAACCAGACAGCCTGATCTGGCTGATGAAAATCCCTTTTCCAAGCCCTTCCAAATTGGGAGGGTCCTATTAGGATATGCAGTATGCCCAAGCCTATAGTCAGATATAATTTGGAATTCTTACCATCTTTGGGGAAGATGTTTCCAAGCGCTAATTCAAGATGCAGTTTCTTTGGTACCAAACCATTTCTGCAAGCAGTGAATAGAAAACCATCAATTAAAACTAGCTCATTGGGAAGGCAGGGGGATCAAAAGAAAAAGTGGATGCAGAGTAGCAATGATCTCCACCTGAATGCTAAAAAGACAAGGCATTGAGCCCTGAGCTGTTTCAGTTGTTGATCCTTGAAAGGATTGCTAGACTGAGAAACAGGAGATTTTCCCACATCCCTGGGAGCTGTTGGTCTAATCATTGTCATTTCAGAATTACTGTTTTGCCTGCCACTCTGATGATAAAAAACCATAGAAAACAATGACGCTTATCACACAGTATTAAAAATCAGAGAAGACAAATGCAAAAGAGATTGTAACATAATAGGGGAAAAAAAAAAGCTGTAAACCATAATGAGAAACATCAGACATGTAAAACATAGACAAAACATCATTAAACCAAAATGAATTCTCAAGAACAAAAACAGCGAGGAGAAAACCCACAAAAAAATCAGATCCAATCACAAACTAGATTATATTTATATAGGAACGAAAGGAAACAAGCAGCAATCTAATTCTCAACAGGCATTAGTCACATGACATGATACAACCACAAGCAAGTTTCATATATGGCAGTTATAATCTCTAGGCTCTATTCTATGCATGCCTTGAATCTTGATTCCATCAACATCATTCCCCTTCAACTGCAACAACATCTAGGATATGAAAACTCAAATGTAGACTCTTCATTCCTCCAAACTAAGACAAAGGAGGCCAAATAGTAAATATATAATAAGAAGAAACAAATACCTATATATAGTATTATTTTTTCAGTAAGTAGTTTTATACAAATGTATGTATATTAAAAACTAAAAATGAAAAAGATGTGACGAATCAACCTCATTGTTTAGCTTAATATTCAAAATACAGAAATAATAATAAAGTTTTACCCTACTACCATGCACAATCTGAGAACATATTTAAAACGACCAGAAGGGTTAAAGCACTTTCTTTGAACACAAATCTCTCACATATCAGAATTCTTTGCACTTACCATTCTACGCGATTCCTTTTTCTAACAAATAAACAATAGTGTTCAGTCCAATTAAGTGGGCTCCTGAATAGCTTATTATGGAAGTAGTCATAATTGTTATTTAGCATGAATTGGTCAGTCTCCAGGGATGGATATGGTTGCTCTTAATGGCCCAAAATAACAGTCTCAACATAATGACCTTCTGATTAAATTTAACTTCACTAGAAATGGTGATGGAGTCAGGTAGCTTCAGTTTCAAATACTTTAGGATACCATCTAATTCAAGCTGTTCCACTTTCAGGTTTCTCCAGTTTTCTGAAAGGTCCCGGTCACCCAACAGACCAACTTTTGGGATTCAAATTCAATTTGGGTTCTTAGAGAATATGCAGGAAAACCATGATGGCTTTAGTAATATTTTTTTTATAAATACCTGAATAATCCTGTTTACATCTCCAAACATATTTGAACTTCCTCCATCATTTTCCAAAACCCTTACAGTAGAAAGTGAAGACGGTAAGTCATCCACCCGATTCGTAGAGGCAAAGTGGGCTTCTATGGCTTTCTCAGGAGGACTTGTAACAGAACCTTTAGCTAATCCATGCTTCAGAAGTTCAGAACCACTAAAGTGGACTTGACCTGAAAATCCTGGCTCCCCCATTGGGTAAGAACTAGAAGGGACATGCATACCTCCATGAACCTTGCTGATAGGACCTGAAAAGCCAGTGATGCAAATAAGATCACTATAACTGAGTGAGAAAATATTCCAAGTAATTTAAACTGAGGAGAGACAATTTCCTATTTTTCCTTGCAACTGACAATATAAGCTAAATAAGTTATATTATCATTCAGAATTCCATCTTATTTTGACCCCTAACTTCATAACATGGTCAAAATTGAAACATCTGAATTTTTTTACGCTAAGAGGGTGCTCGATAACACAGTTAACCACTTCAAATTTTTTAAGAACTATTTTATTTTAAGTTTGTTTCATAATGACTATCTATGTATTAGTTTCAGTTAAGCTAAAAATGGCTTAAAATGGTTAGTCAAAAGGTTATAACTTAAAACAGAAATCACAAACATTAACTGATTCATTATATTTATCAATTTATTATTAGCAGATACCAAGCAACTTTGCAATTTAAAATTGTCAACATTTATCAGTTTTCACCTAACTAAAAAAAGTCATAACTACAGTTTTATGAAACCATAATTTGACTATAACACTAACCAGCTGCAAGAGATGAAGCCATTGTCTGCTGCACTGAAATTTCCGCCATCATATTACCAGGCATGGAATTAGAAGAAAACCTGGGAACTTGAGATCTTTCAAGGGGTAACCCTGTTTTATTTTGATTCCACACACTCCTGGAAGAAAGAGTTTCATGCGTGGATGGTACGGAACCACCTTGTTGCTGCCCTGTAGACACATGAGAAGAGGAAAGTTCCAACTGACCAGTAATGTTATTTTCGCTAGCCCTAGCTGGAAAACCTCCAGGTGAGTCAATCTTATTTGTTTTAGCCTTCCTCTGGTTAACTACAGCATTACGAGAATCAAGCTGTTGTTGGTTGTCAATATGTGGTTCTGAGGCAAAGGATGGATCGCCCCTCTTCCTCTTAGCAGCAGCCTTTTTTCCATCCTTCTGATTCACCCCTCTTTCTTGGGATTGAGAGTTAGCAGATCTAGTGTCCAAACTAGAAGGACTTTCGTGATCAAAAGACTGACTACTCCTGTGAGTTCCAGATCCTTGATAATAATCATGTGCTGCACCACTTGGGCCAACAGGTGGCCTGCTAGAAGCAAATGGGTCCATCTTGGATATTTCATTTTCAGCCAAACCCACTTTAGAATCTTTTGCAACTCCAACTGCCTGTGAAGATCCTGCATGACGGTATTTCCATTTATTTACAATTAATGAAATGTATGCTAAAAACTAGCAAACTCAATGACGCAATAAATTGTTGAGAATATAAATCCCACATCGGTTAGCTAGGAGAAATATATACTGCTTATAATATTTTGGGCAATCTTCCTCTCTTGAGCTAACTTTTGGGGTGAGTTAGAGGCCCAAGCCTACTTTCTTAACATGGTATCGGAACCTCTGGTTCAATGTTGGGCCTCCCATTTGTGTTTGAGCAAGGTGTCATGGGCCTCTCATTTGTGTATGGGCGAGGCGTAATGGGCCTCCCGTTTGTGTTTCACGCTCCAGTCGGTCTGGACGTGAGGGGGAGTGTTGAGAATATAAATCCCACATTGGTTAGCCAGGAGAAATATATACTGCTTATAATGATTTGGGCAATCCTCCTCTCTTGAGCTAGCTTTTGGAGTGAGTTAGGCCCAAGCCTACTTTCTTAACATAAATAAACAATGGAATAAAAACAGTTTGGAGAATGTTCTTTTTACCTGCAGAATCCCCCATCTGAGATCCACTTGTCAAAGGAAGGCGGGATGACATCAATGCCTCAATATCAAGACCATGTTGGTTGATAACCGTCTCCATGGCCCTTCAATAAAGGAAACTAGATTAGATAAACTACCAGAGAGGGGAAATATACATATTAATAAGATGAGCAATAAGATTGATATCTTAAATGTTATACTTTATTAACAATATAGAGAAAATTGAAATATCAGGGACAAGTGGACAACTATGAGGAAAAAAAATAACACAAATAGAGAGTTCCAAGTAGCTAAATCAGTTAGTAAACAGAGAACAAACCGTATAAAATGGCCTGGAGATTCCAAAAGTTGGTTATGAATTGAATCAAAATGGAAAGATTAGATGGTACTTAAAAGGTTATCAAATATTCAGCAAAAGATACATTCCCAAAAATAACAGCCACCCAGCTTCTGTTTTTAAGCCTAATAACATTTTTATGGCCAGCACAGGATAAAACTAATCTGCCTTCTGGAATCAAAGGATCTGGATCTTAACAAATAAGCACAACAAAAATGAATCTTATATTTTCCAAATTAAAAAAAAAACAATGTTTTTTAATTTCATTATATAGAAGAGTGTAAAAAACTTGTTCATCCCCCTAAATTCAACCGTAATTAAATGCTTCACTATTATCTTATTTAGCAGAATTCAGTAAATCTACCTCGCATGAAAAGAGAATAAATTTAGTAGTTCAAGCATCATCTCTGATATTTATGTCGCTTGCCTCTCACATTTTCTCATTAACTCAAACAGATTATGAATATCTAAGAGAGAGAGGGATTTCACCTTGATATTACTTGATACGGCATTGAATGCTCCTTACCACTTGCTTTCATGTGTTGTAATATCTAAATTACACGTACATAGACATCAGAAGCATAATTTGTATTAGAATTCGGAAATAGTGCATACATACATAACAGCTAACAAGCATAAAATATAAGGATATTAGAATTCACAAGTAGAGGAAAAGGCAAAAATAACAGTCAGGTGAAAAGTACACCAACCACATAGAGTTTTGTAGCCAATTTTGCTGGCTCATCTTTAGAATCTTGAATGAGTTTCTGCAGAAACTTTGCAGCCTCAAACTCAACATTATGTGAGGGTTGTGAAGACGCCATCTCATCTCATCTACAAAATTCTATGAATAAATTAACAAGCAAACTACTTCATACCAAAAATAAAAACTTCACCCCCTCTATAATAGTTTGTAGTTCAATGTAAAGCACTCTCAAAATATTCAAGCTACTCGTAATAATGCTAATTCAGTCACATCCATAACAGATACTATAGATAATTAGACCAAACAGACATTAGATTTGATGTGAGCCGTTTCTGCTACCTGGATATGTAATTTTGCACCAAAAGGAGCTACTCTAAATCATCTTGTCCAATTAACATTACTATCAAACACAAAAGGAAACAGATAAGACATTGATTTATGAGAAGATCGGCGTGATTAACAGAATCTATATAGTACAACACTAATAATTGTAGCCATCCACGCCCAAGCACAGACAAAAAAACTTTTACACACAGAGGGAGAGGAGATGACCTTAATATTAGTAATAATCGACTTAAAAGTAAAATTCTTGCTAAGGAAGCAAGGAAAACGAAGTAAATTCAACTTGATAGAACATCGTTACCAGAGAATCCAATTTCTAGGGGATTCTTGTTCCGGGAAAACTATTTTCTAGGGAGAAGAAAAGAGCTCAACGCGTGGGAAATAAGATCAGCAAAAGAAGAGGAAT
>CAOGCB010042914.1:0-10700 GCA_948266635.1 Cnidoscolus chayamansa
CTAAAATTTTTTGCTAAAAAAGTAGTATGACTTTTTTATGGATATTATGAGGAAAGTGATGGAAAGATAGTGATTGAAGTGCTTTGAATCTTGAATATGAAGTGCAAAGAGAATGATGATCACCTTACCTTACCACTTACTTCATATTTTAGTAAAGAAGAATTGATTATGAGAAGGTAGGCTAAAAGATGAGTTAGTGCATTTTTATTGTTATTTGAAATCACCACAAGCAAATATAGATTTGTTATTAGTTGAATTCTGATTCAGAGTTCACAAATCTTTTAATATCTCTATTATTTTTATTAACTAACCCACATTTGGTTGGTTAATACACTTTCTTATAAAAAAAAATATATGTAAATAAATGCTTCTGCAATTAAGTTTGCTGAAAATTAGTAATTTGTACTAATAATTATTTCAATCTTGGATAAGCTTCTTCTTCTTCTTCTACAAGCAGAGATGGTGGGTTAGAAACATACTGCTTCAGCCTAGCCATTTCATGGGCAACATCTAACATGACTGGTCTTGTTGAAGGATTATACTGTGTGCACATAAGACCAAGCTCAATCAATTCCACAATAACAGCACTCCATATTTTTTTACTGGAAGATGGAGCCATCCTGACCATTGCTCGTTCAATAATCGAGTCAAGCTTTCTCGGGTAGTGACTCTTCACCCACTCCTGCAAGGTTGAACCTTCATGGAAAAGAACATCTGTGGGACGTTTTCCTGATAAAATTTCTAGCAGGAGGACCCCAAAACTGAAGACGTCTCCTTGTGTTGAAGCTTGCTTGCCCATTCCATATTCTGCATAGACAAGGAATCAATATATGATTATTGTGAGATATATGTAAGAATCAAGATTAATATCCTTAAAAATTATTACCTGGAGCTATATAGCCTAGTGATCCACACAATAATCCATCTGTTGAGCTAAAGGAGATTGAATCATTCGTTGAAGTACTACTCTCATCAATTCCTTTAACCAATCTTGCTATTCCGAAATCTGTTACCAGAGCAGTCATGTCATCGTCCAGGAGGATATTGCATGGTTTCAGGTCACAGTGCACAACTCTAACAGGAGAATAATGGTGCAAGTAGGCCACACCTTCGGCCACATCGCTACAGATGCTTACCAACTGAACCAAATCCAAGCCAGGCTTTAATCCATGTCTTGGGTATAGATAATTCTCCAGGCTCCCATTTGACATTAGAGGAAGGACAAGAGCTTTAAAGTCTGGTTTACTGCATATTGTGATGATTCTAATCAGATTTCTATGTCTTGCCCTCTTTAATATTTGGCATTCTCTTTTGAAACTCCTTGATAGCTCCTTGGTTGTCTTTGTATCCAATACCTTTACAGCTATTCTTGTATTATCTTGAAGAACTCCCTTATAGACATGGCCAAACCTGCCTGAACCGATCAGGCTTGAAGGACTAAATCCACCAGTAGCTTCAATGAGTTGCTGATATGAGATTCTTGGACACTTAAGCTCTTTTGCTTCTTTCTCCTCATCTTCCAAGTCCCTTTGATTGAATATCGTCAATTGCCTTCCGAATCTTGACCTGAATACTAGGAACATACACAAGAAAGGAGTGGTAAAAAGTAGTGATAGGAGCATAGGCAAGACAAAATAATGATAAGCTTGTTTCTTTCTACATTTTGGCATGCCTTTTATTGTCCCACAAAGGCCTTTATTGCCTAAGAAGGAGTCTATTGTCAGAGACAAGAATGCACCCTTGTCAGAAACATTCCCAGAGAATCTGTTGAAAGAGAAGTTGAGTTGCTTGAGAGTTGGAGATTCTTCGTAAGACTGTGGTATCTCACCACTCAATTTGTTATAAGAGACATCAAGTTGCTTAAGATAAGGCAACAGCCCTATTGAAGCTGGAAGAGGACCTTCTAACATATTGTCCGAAAGGTTAAGGTTCTCTAGTGCAATGCAACTTCCAAGTTGCGTTGGAATGTAACCTGAGAAATTGTTTGAAGATAGATCAATTGCTAGCACCATATCCATTTTACTCAACTCCAGTGGTAAAGGACCCTGTAAGTGATTGCTAGACAAATTCAAGTACAATTTCAAGCTTCTCAGTGCTGCAACTGCACTTGGAATCATCCCAGAAATTTCATTATGAGAAAGGTCTAGGATCTCTAAATTGATGCATTTTCCGAGGCTTGGTGGTATAGTTCCTGAGAGCTGATTTCCGTAAAGCAAGAGTTTCCTTAACTGAGAAAGATTAGCAAAACTGTCTGGGATTGGACCTGAAAGCTTGTTTTTGGATAGATCAAGAAGACCCAGGTGGGGAATGCTACCAAGAGCAGCAGGAATTTCACCATAGAGTAAATTATTTGACAAATAAACTCTCTCTAATTTTCCCATGCGACAAAGTTCATGAGGGATGGTACCATTCAAAAGGTTACTAGACAAGTTCAAGAGGGTCAGGTTAACTAGGTTTGATATCTGAGGAGGTATAGAGCCATAGAGAAGATTCTCATCAAGATGAATCTGTGCAAGATTGATAGAAAGATCACCAATAATAGGAGGTATCTGTCCACCAAGGTTATTTCCTGCTAATTCAAGTTCTTGGAAGCTAGAGGCATTAACTAAAGAAGCCAAAAAAGGTTCAAGATTGGTGTTACCATCATGGCTAACAAAGTCATTATAAGACAGATAAAGGAACTGTAACTGTGGCATTTTAGGAAACACCTCAGATGGCAATTCCCCACTTAGCATATTTGATTCCAAATCTAGCCATTGAAGTTCTGAGGAGTTGGAAAGAGCTTGAGGAACATGACCCACTAGTTTATTTGACCAAAGCAAAAGAAATCTCAAATCTTGAAGTGCACATTCAATCTTTAAAGGGATTTCACCACTCAAAGAATTGTTGGAAAGGTCTATATACTCCAAAGGAGATGACCTATTGCAAAAAACTGATGCAGGAAGATCACCAACAAGCCTGTTACTTCCCAAATCAAGATATACTAGTTGGTGAAGCAAACCCAACTCAAAAGGGATCTTTCCTTCCAGAAGATTCCATGACAAACTGAGTTGTCTCAGTTGAGATAGATACCCCAACTCTCCTGGAATATTGCCTGAAAAGAAGTTCCTTGACAAGTCAAGAATCACCAAAGAAGAAAGATTAGCTAGAGCTGGAGAAATCCTTCCTCTAAGTGATAAGCCACTAAGATCAAGCTGAACTATTTGACTGCTAACATTGTTGCATATAACTCTTGTCCAGTTGCATACATGAATATTTGAGTTGCTCCAGCTCTTAAGAGCTCCTTCAGGGTCTAATACAATGCCTGACTTGAAAGAAAGCAGAGAAACTCTCTGCTTTGCAAGACCCTGAGCATTTTCTTCTCCAGAAACCACCAACAAGATGATAATCAAACAAAACATGGAAAATTTACAAGAACCCATTTTGACTCCCAGTCTGTTTGAGCTAGAAAATGGTTTCCAAGCAAGGAAATGCATGCATCACCATTCCCATGCACTTGAGAAGATATTTAAACAGCAGCTCTGTTTGTAAAGAAGGTGTGGTCGCAAAACTTATGAATTTTGAAGTTGTAGTAGAGCCCAATAAAAAACAAGTACATAATGGATTCAGCCATTTGAATATAATTATATAAAAAAAAATTCAAACATTTTTTTTTAATTAAAAATTTTGAACCAAGACCCAGTTAAAACTTTACATTTGGATTGAAACTCAACCTAACTGCCGTCAAATGTAACGCAGGTTTGGTGCCTGTTTGACTAAGAGCCAACAGGCACTGAACACGTGTCCACGGGTAAGCAAGATCACAGGCACCCTTATGGTGGTGTACACATCAGCAGCATGCCTAACAATTGCCAATGTGGAGGATAATTATAAAAATAGAGCATGCTTAATTGGCATTTTGGTACATTTGTCGGTTTGATTTTACTATGGAAAAATGGACCCACAATAATGAATATATATATATATTGAAAATAAAAAACATTATACCTTATTGGTTAATACAGATAGCACTAGTGAGGTTGAGCACCACGCAACCTAATACTTCCTAATTAATATATTATTAATTAAAATATATGTAATTTGGAAGGAATATAAACAAAATTTCGAATAGAGTATGTTGTGTGGGGTGGTGGGTACTAAGTCCTTCAAAGTCACTGCCCTTAAAAGCAAGAAAGGAATTGAATTCACTTTTTAATTATTTAGAAAAATAATAATAACTACTTCAAAACTTGTTAAGAATAAACGAAAAGACTTCTCTACTTGACTACAAAATCAAGAGGGTAGAGTAATAATTCATTCAAGACTTTTATCAAACAGGTTATGGGCAAGAAACAAAAAAAAAAAAAAATGATAGACAATACTCGCACGTTTAATTATTCCAATCAACAAATAATATATATACATATAGTAAACATTCATCACAATCCCACTAATTCAATAATTAAAACAATGAACCCTAAAAACTAGAAAAACTAATTAACTTATTCAAAATAATTGGAAATAAGAAAACTTGTGATTAACGAAAGAAAGCCTATGACTTACTAATTTAATCAGCTCTTATTGAAGTTTGTAACTAGATACAATTTGATTAATAAAATTTTAGAGAGAGAAAAAGTTACTTAATTCTTGTTTTGAATTGTTAGTCCATATCATTGGTATCAAAGCTTGATTACCAATGGCAAAGGGTACTTATTCATAAGAATTGAGGAAGGAAATTGCAACTGGAAAGAGGCAAGAGGTTCAATTGGAAAGTCGATTATAAGAGATGATGACAAAACTTAAGCTTCTGCAATCAAGTCACATTAAACAACATATTCCTACAATTGGAAGAATTGCTCTTGTGAAGGTGGCAGCAATACATTCAACATCTAAGATACGTTAAGTCTAAGGGGGGAGGAAGAATATGGTAACTGGTAGGAATAAGTGAGAGCCTTAGATGCCAGATTTGGAAGGTTTGAGCTGAGAAATTTGAAGCTAAGAAGGGTCATTGTTTTGTAGGATTATCTCAATGCCTTAGATGAGATATATCCAAAAGCAATCCTTAAGTTGCAAATATTTAATTAGGATGTTTAAATCTGAAGATTGCAAGAAATCACAGTAACTGCCTTGCAATAAAGACCTGAACCCATTACATCTTCCTCTAGCAGTCTCACCACTCAAAACTACCATTCTCAGTCAAAATCTCAAACAACCTGTCAACCAAATCCTACTAAGCTACATGTTACTTCCAATAAAAATCTCTTAAAATTCTGCTCACCTGGACAAGACGTATGCTTTGTAAAAATAAAAAGAGATTGGGATCTGGGTTGAAGTGGCCACTCAAGTCAAAATTTATGTGCAAAGTGTTTGAATAAATTATGCAACAGTAACATTGATGGTTTACCTACTACCACTATGAAGCTATGATCTAATCATTAAAGACTATTAGGCAACATCATTTAGAATTTCACTATACTTTCAATGAGCTTTACAATCAATTAATAAGCAAGAGTACATACTACAAGGTGAACACTTTCCATGTCAACTGATGGAATTAAACTCCCTCTTTGTAAAGGAAGAAATGTGGTATAAATATGGATTTATTAAGAAACTACGTGAATATAGATCCTTAGCAAAATCTGATGAATTGCTCCGGCAATATGACGATGTGCTTCAGGCACCTAAGGGTTTACCTCCCCAAAGATTCCACAATCATATAATTCCCTTGAAGGAAGGATTCCAACCTATAAACAAAAGACCGTACAAGTATGCCTGATAATAGAAGAATGTGATTGTGGATGAGACGTTACAAGAGGGAATTATTTAGCATAGTAACAGTCCATTTGCCAATCCAGTAGTTTTATTAAAAAAAAAAAAAAAGACAACTCCTGGAGAATGTGTGTTGATTACAAGAAACTCAATGTCATCACTATTAAGGACATATTCTTTATACCACTAATTGAGGATCTACTGTCTTCTCCAAAATTAACTTCGGTTAAACTATTGACATATAAGAATGCATTTAGAAGATAAATATAAAATTTCTTTTAAGACTTATAATGGTCACTATAAATTCTTGGTGATGCCTTTTGACTCACTCATGCGCCATCCACTTTCTAATTTCTCATGAACCACCTTTTAGGCTATATATGAGAAAACATGTGTTGATATTCTTTGATGATATATTAATATATAGCAAGATTTATGAAGAACACTTGACACATTTGTAACATCCGATATATTTTCGACGTTGGATTCTGACTTTCCGACTGAAATATTCATGGAATATTCGGAAACCGAACCGAAATAGTATTTGGAGATTAAAATGTAAAGTTATAAAAGTTATAGGACAAAAATGTAAAATATAAGGACAAAAATGAAAAGCATGAAAAGTAGAGGGGCTAAAATGGAATTTGGCGATGGTGAACCTAAAATGTCAGGTTCGGCCGTCGAACCCATGTTTGCCACCTCCACTATAAATAGTGAAGGCAGTCGGCCAAAGGGAGGTTTGAAAGAAATTTCAAACACTCTCTCATTCTCTATCAATTCTTGAAAGTGTCTAGAGAAGAACCTTAACTAAATTAGAAGCAAAGATCAAATTAAGTGTTAGAAGACAAATTCAAAGAAGAAATAAAGGAAAACTTGAACAAAACTTGAAAGAACTTGAAGAAGAGGTTCAATCTGAGTTCTAGTTTAAAGCCTTAAATCCAGGTAAGTTAAAGGTCCTGACTAATGATTTAATGATAGAAATAATATGCAAATGAATTCAAGCAAAGTTTAGGTTAAATGGATGAAATTGGATAAAATACAAACATGACCAAATCATGAATAATGATGAACATATTCATGTCTATAAAGGATGTTAGAAACATGTTAAAGTGATTAAAATTAAATGCATGTTAAGAGTACAAGGAAAACAAAACGTTAGTTTTATGAAAGTTAGAAAGTTAAGGAAAAATGTTGAATGCATGAAGAGAATTATGTTACATGTGTTGAATTGTGTTAGATGAGCTATAATTGATGAATGGAGTGATTTAGAAATGAATTTAATTGATTTGCAAGGTTTTAGGCATGTAAAACAAACATGCAAGAACCAAGGATTTTGCCATTACCAAAGCCTAGGTTCGGCGGCCTAAAGGAGGTTTAGGCTACCGAAACTAGTAGCAGTTCAATGGGAAGAGAAGGAAGTCTAGCTTTGGCAGCCGAAGGTTGGACTTTCGGCTGCCGAACCTAGTAGCAAAGGAAGCTTCTGCTGCCGCAAGTGAGACTTTCGGCCGCCGAACCTGCCACCGAAAGTCTCCTGTTTAGCAAATTTTAACCTAAATTGCTAAGATTATGTATGATATGTGATACGAACCTCGCCAACGATTGTGACGAAACCTGAAACCAAATATGGAAGTACCTAAGATCGTTCAAGTTTGTATGGAAATCTCGACCCAACACCTATGGTAGATGCGAACCTTGGTATGAGGAAGACGCCACAATCAATGATGGAAGATTGATTGATAAGTCAAGTATCGAACGCCACAAGGAAATTCCTTGATGAGTTCATAAAAGTTTCTTCAAGAACTCAAGAAGAATACTCTCACAATTTTATTAATTTCAAAGTTGAAAAATTGACTGCCAAACATTATAAGTGGCCTTTATATATGGCCACAATATAATAGCTAGGTTTACTAATCAAAATAAATACAAAGGACTAAACTACCCTTAATGAAAATGTCTTATCGTAAAAAACATAACAAAATTTGCCACCGCGACTACAAAATTTGCGAGCACGACATTGCGATAAGATTACACAGAAACTCTGGAGTCCAAGTTGCGAGCGTGAACCCTTCCCTTCGCGAGCGCGAAAATGTGCCAGGAGAAACAGAAGCTCTGAAGCCTTAGTCGCGAGCGCGACCCTTCCTTTCGCGAGCGTAAAAATGCGCCAGGAGAAACAGAAGCTCTGGAGCCTTAGTCGCGAGCGCGACCTTGGTACTATTCATGCATGGCTGATTGGTTTGACGAGTAGAACCAACCTTTATCCATCCTCAATAGTGAACAGACTTTCTTTTTGTTATAGAGCTCTCTAGACTAAGGTGTTTAGATCTTCTTTGAATCTTTTAGCTTGAGCTCTTGTCAATGGACCAGCTGGAACTTGAATTGGATCCTGAATCTTTGCAGCCTTGATGTCCTCATCAATATGTCTATGCTATATTCTATGGTGGTTTATGGGATGTTTTAAGTACGTTTTTAAGTTTATGACGAGTCTCTAATCCGAAGTCCAGAATACAGGAATGGACCAAAAAATCAGGGACAATAGCGATGAACCGAGAATTCGTCAACTACGCTTAAGTTTTCAAGTGAGTAGATATGAACTAAAATGCTTTTATGATACAGAAACATATGTTTTATAGCATGCTCATGCATCACGGCTTTTTCAAGTTGTTTTGCATTAGATCACGAGATATGTTGCATTGCATTTATTACATATTATATGAAAGGTAGTATTGGACGACCCATGATCCTGTATGTTATGTTAATGATGGCTATGGATGATATCCCTAGGTTTGTCCCTTCATGTATGCTATGTTGTCCGTTTCAGCATGTCCTTCGGATGTACCACAGATTGTCCCTTAGAAGTAATACTAGAATGATTCCGAAATTCCAAGGGATATCTATGTTTATGCTCCTTTCGGGCGCATATTTATGTTTAGTGTAGTTCTCAGAAGATGGCTATGCCAACTGGAACTTACCCAAGGATCTTGATGACAATATTGCCTAAGGTGAAATATTTGACGATGTTATATGTTTATGAGCACGAAAGTATGTTTTATGATATGTTATCTGTATCTGCTCATAAAGTTATTTCAAAATAGCGTACTCTTTTTTTGTCCTCCCATCTCATCCCCGATTTCCAATCCCGTTTTTTACAAGTATGCAAGATGTATCGGAAAACATCGAGTAGCTCGGACGTGAGACTGTGACATAGTTTTGTGTATGTTTTGCCCCTAGGATATGTAAAATGTCAATGAACATGTTTTTTAAAAATCTCATGTATTTAAGTATTTATGTTATGATTTTTGGTACTTATGTTTATGTCCACCACATGTGTATGGGTATAATGTAAGACACTTGTAGTAGGAATTTAAATATTCCTTATGTTAATATTGTACCAAAAGTCTTTTATATGCATGGATTAATGTTAATGTTTATATTTATGTTAATGTTTATAGCTTGTTAGGGTTTCAGTCACTTTTAGGTGGTCGAAATTCTAACGTCAGTAGCAGTCTGGGCAAGCGGGTTGTTACTCATTTGCATATTGTCTTAGAAGTTATAAGACAAAACAAGTTGTTTGCAAAGGCAAGTAAGTGTCAATTTGGAATGCACTCTATAGGATACTTGGGGCAAGGCATTGATGCTTATGGGGTTCATACTAACTCAGAAAAGATAACAATTGTGAATTCATGGCCTATGCCATAAAATATGACAACTAAGAGGTTTCTTATTCCTTATAAGGTACTATATGAGGTTTGTCAAAGGATATAATCAAATTACCAGATCCACAACCAATTTGCTCAAGAAGGGAAACTTTTACTAGGACCAAGAAGCACAACAAGCATTCTTTTATTTGAATGAAGCTATGATTAAGGCTCTTGTATTAGCTCTGCTTGATCATAACTAAGCATACATGATTGGGACAAATGCCTCTAGTGAAGGAATTAGAGTAGTTTTATCGTAGGAGGGTCAGTTTTAGGAGTGACAACTTGTGTTTATAGATTGTAAACTTTTCATGTCAATTAATATTTATAATATTAAAATGACTAACATGAACACGACTCATTTAATTAAGCATGTCAAGATATTCAACCCTAACACAAATATGTTTATTAAACAGGTTACACGATATGACATGTATAACCCGTTTAAATAATTGAGTCAATATAGATCACGCAACACGACATAGTATATTTAATTCATTTAAATAATTAAATTATAATAGTATCATATAATACAACACAACACGATATGACCCGTTTAATATATTTAAATAATTATGTTATTGTAGTATCATATGATATGATATGACACGTTTAAATTAATGGATATGACATATAATACAACTTGTTTAATCTATTAAGCAAAATTAAAATTAAAATATATTCTCTAAACATACCACTATATAAATATAATATAAATCCAAAATTTTCAAGAATAAATCAAATATCAAAATATTCAAATATTCAAATACAAATATCATTCAAATATTATCCAAATGTTCAATTATTTAATGTTATTCAAATATTCAAATAATTAGAATCATTAAGTTTTCAAGTTGTGAACATGAGCTTTATAAAATCACGCCTTCCAAAAATTCTCCAACTTTATAACTTTAAACCTATAAATAAAAAATTAAAAAATAGTTAAATGTAAATAATCTAAAAATAAATATAAATATTATTAATCACATTACCATAAGAATTGGAGCAGTGAGTTGATGATGAATTTTCATTACTTATATCAAATTATATAATGTTTTTGGTAAGATCATTCAATTTTGCTTCAACATCTCTTATTGATAGTGCATTAATATATTTAATATGATATACAAATAATAATAATAATAATAATAATAATAACAAATAAAAAATTTAATTTGATATATTACTATATTGTCCAAAAAGCCAATTTGATCTTGTATAAATAAGAGCCTCAACTGTCTCATTTTTTTAGTGAAC
>CAOGCB010043242.1:0-10799 GCA_948266635.1 Cnidoscolus chayamansa
TCGTTGCTGTTCAATGTTGAACTGGAGATACAAATCTCTTGTAGATAACAAGACTTAAGCAGCATTTGGTTATAATTAAGACTGACATATGCAAATATAGCACGCAGAGTAATTTGAGTTTTCCAAAATTATTCATTCTAGCTTGTTTCAAACTCGATTGTTTATCTGCGAACTGGTTTAGTTTTATATATTTTAGTTAGTAACATTCCATTATTAAATTAGAATGTAATATATATATATATATATATAAAATTAATTAATTAATTATATAAATCCATTTAGATGATTTAAATTTGATCTAAGAGAATTAATTTTAAAATTTATATGCATTTAGATTCCGTTATATATATATTTTTTAAATTTAACCTAATTGAATTAATTCTATCATCTGCTTCATGGCATCTCCATGTCTTCTGAAAATTTTATATTGTGTTGCCTGCACGGGCTTAGCTCAGTGATAAGCAAGTGACAGAATTGGTATAAAATTCAAGGTTTGAGTCTCGGCAGCTGCAGTATGGAAGTTTTACCTATGTGGGTGAGCTCCTTATGGGTGCCTCAATTTTGCCACTTAATTACCATTATGCTAAGCCCGTGAATCTGCTCAACTCAATTTTGCTTGGTTCTCTACCATCTACGCCAACCAAGAAGTCAATAGGGTGTGCTTCTCTATGACAGATATATTTCATATGAGAGAGAATAATAGTATTAAAGATATGGCGTAATATTTTTCAAGAGAGTATAATTCGATGCTACGTAGAAAAAATACGCTCAAGACATCTTTCAGTGATGGATGATAGCGAGTATTCTAAATTCTTTGTATGCTTCTCTAGTGAAGTTCTTAATTCTCATTCACTTCAAAATCTAATGACAATGTATTCTAAGTGGGAAAGAATGGTATTTCAAACTGGAGGACAACTTTTTTCAATTGACAGAGTAGGATGCTAAACAGGACAAGGCATGTTCCGACAAGACAGACATGAAACAAAACTAGCCCGAGCATGTTTCTTTCTATCTGAAACCCCTTTTTTTGAGTTCATATTTTGCTAAAAATCTAAGGTTTTTATGTTGTTTTCCTATTGAAAGTAGGATTCTTTTTGGTTCTTTATTCCAGCTAGGATTTAGTTGTTCTCCTATTTTATTTAGGATTCCTAATATAATTTATCTAAATCCTGATTAGTATAATCCCTTTCCTTGTAGGCTTAGGATTCTAAACTCTATCTATTAATTTCTACGTAATTTTACATAGCTTTAATTGATATAATCTTTATTCGAGTTTTTCTCTTCTCAATACTGTGTACTGTGTGCGTTTCTTGATAGCTTCACACCGTGTCAAATTCTCAGTTTCATCCATGGCCAGAGGTATCTTGTATTTTGATGTTGATAACGGTGGCGGTAGCGGTGACAAAAGCTTCATGAAGCTGAGACATTCTATTGTATTGGAACCATTGATTATTGATGTTACTTCTTCAAAGCACGGCATGGGGGATGTATTTTTCGGTTCTGATGATGCCGAGTGTATGGAAGAAACAAAGCTAGAGGATTATAGAAAGATAAAAGCAACCAAGGACTTGAGGAGGACAAAGAAGTGGTGGTCTTGCCTTGGACAATGTTTTGAGTTTTTGAAGGTACTCTATTAGATCATAGTTTTAGAAAGAATGGTCTTTGAATCTTACTGTAGATTGTAGCCATGGCTGAAGTACTCGGGTAGTAATGGTGGTTGTTCATGATCGTCAATGGTGTAATTCTATTTGGGTGTTTGTGTTCCTTACATGTTTGATAAAAGGTTTCAAAGCAACCAAATAAACAAAGTGGATGGTTTTTGATTCCCAGTTACTACAGCTGCTAGATACACGATATTAAGTAGATTTGTTAACTGGGACCATTCAATTTTGAAGTTAGTGACTTGTTTTCTGTATAACAAGTTTCACGTCCTTCGGCCCTGAAAGATAAAACTTGAGCCTTTGATCCCATCAGAATTTGAAGATAAATAGACTACCACAATGCATTGTAGTCTCTTCAAAGGAACAAAAAGATCACAAGTAAGAATTTCCCATCAGGATTTAGAATATTGCACCTCGCCAACTTATGATTTTTTTATGATTCTCTTAATTTCTCTTAATGTTTCTTGGAATTGGTCTATGTCTTGGTGCATTACACAAGTCAACTGAACTGACACACCATTGTTTTGTGGAATGTAGATAATGACCAATACACCTTTAAAAAGTGCTGATGTATAATCAACTAGGTTAAGGTTATTAAAGGGAAAGCTATTTTCATCAAAATTACTCGGGCAACAATGAAAAACAAGAAAAGAAAAGGGGAAGAAAAAAACGCGTCTGTTGTTAACCGACCAAAATTCATATCGAAGAACAAGAAAAGTAGTAACAATAAGACTTGCAATAATAAAAACTCGGCCCCACCAACGAACATCATTTATAAAACATTAATGCTGAGACTGTTTGGAACTTTTGATAAAATGGAAGGTCTCCAACATGAATAACAAATAGATGGTAACAATCCAGCTGACCTGATTTTCTTGGTCTAATAAAACTAAAACTTGTATAGAAGAGGATACATTTTCTTGAAAAAAGAAATAAATCGACAAAAGGGAAACCGATTATTACCAAATCTATCATAATTTCCAGCCACACAATTCTGTTCAACCCTGATCTTTTAACATGGAACTATCGAATTATCTTAGGAAGAGATTCATTTCCCTGATGAGATTCAGTAACTTCTTTCTCATCGTTGTTGCTTTCTATCTTGCTTTGCATTTCTAGTAGCTTCTGCTGTTCTTCCTTAGTTTCTTCAGCTTTTACTTCTGGCACATGCTTCGGCTTACTTGTGGACTGCTGATACATAATCCCACCTAGCATACAAATGAGAAGCCCTATTGTCCCAATGAATGAGGAATGCTTATCCCAAATAACCAGATTGATTACCACAGTCAACAGCTTATTCACCACTCCAAGAACAGTATATCCTGTTGCAGAAATTGCCTTCCGGCAAGAAAACCCGAAGAACGAGATGGATAAACCAAACAAGCAAGACAATCCAACAGGCAGAACCACCTCAAAAGAGTACCAATCTGACTCATCAGAGATTTCATGCTTTATCTTCTTCAGTTCACCCATTATAAGCAATTCCAGAGGAAAGAGAAGTAGGGCCTCAAGATTGTTGTACAACACAAGACCCCATGTATTTAAACCGATGGTCATCACAACATGCTTAATATACACAAAATCTACAGTCATGCTTATCAAATAAGCAAGAGCCCAGCTATAAGCTGTGACAGTGAATTGGTAATCTGTTAGAACATAAAGCACACTTCCTCCAAAGATGGTGGTCAGTGAGAGCCAAGTCTTCAATGCTGGCCATGGCTGGTGTAGAAACATTGTTTCTCCTATTGCAACAAATATAGGGACTACAGAACGGAAGACAATAAAGGTATCAACATTTGCATGAAGTAGGAGCTCACTGTTGGTAAAGAGTGAGAGATAGAACATTATGGCTGCAGGTAAAAAACGCCACATGATCAGAAGATCAAGGGGGTCATGCTCCACCAGTTTGAACCATCCACAAACGAAGACACCTGCTGCACTAGTGAAATACTGTAAAGCAGTTAGAGCTCCAGGATAAGGGAATTTCATGACAGCCCACTTGTTGATGATGGAGAGCAGAGATGCGGAAATACAATATCCAGCAGCTATACCATAGATAGAGGTTTGATGTAGTAAGCCACTATACCAGGTTGGCTGAATATCATTGGCAGGAGAAGAAGCTTCAGGACCCTTTTGGCCAGCCCCAACTTTAGGATTCTCCACATCATCAGACATCTGAAAACGACTTGGTCTATCAGGGGGAAAATCATATAATAAGGTTTAGAATATAATTTACTTGCATATAGCCAGTAAAAAGAAACGATCAAGTGGCTTCATAAAATCATACTAGAGAAATAGTGCACAAAAATATGCATGCAGCTTTTCCTATAAACATCCTGAAAATGATTGAGTCCACCTCAAGGCAAACCAACAGAGAAGAATACATTTTTCATGATATACAACAGAAAACAAACCACATTTTCTTAATCCACATTCTAGTTTACAATACAATCTATTTCCACACTATTAAACATCAAACGCATGAGCTAAATCACTGAATCAAACAACTGATTAACATCACGTAGCTGCAGTCAATTTTCACCACAGGTAGTTGTGTTCTACTCCAGTTTGCCTATTGCCATATCAAAAAACCAAATACTGATTTCTCCTTAATTTGATTTTACAGTTGCCAACCTTGAACCATCCAAGCTCTCAATATCATAATGTTACACTAAGAAAAAATGTCACCAGCTACCTTATCCAACCTTTTTAGTTCTGACTAAATCACTATCATTACCATAACCTACTCTTCCAATACTTTATTTATCCATTTCCTCACAAAAATTCCTCAGTCTTCCTCCTCTTTCTAAGTTGCATCGTTATTTCACCTAATTCAGACTCTCAAAACAAATATACAACTAATGAGCCATAAAATTTAAAAAAACCCTTAATCTAAAAGCTAAGATGAACTAAGATTAATGGAGATTTATACAACTGCATTCGAAAATGAAAGGAATCTACAACATCAGTTTCGTCTCTACATCCAGTTTCTCAGCTTACCCAAATCAAAATCACCCCCAACAAATACTATAATGTTCAAATCGAAAAAGAACCCAAAAACATACACATTGTTTAAATAAAAAAGGAGAGAAAACAGACTGTGGATCTCGCACTAGATCGCAGAGTGAGCTAGTCCTGTGCTTCTCTGAGGAATTCGTTTACATAAACATGGATTTGAGAATTGGGGAGATAAAAGGGGTGGAAACCGGTGGGGCTTCGAAATCAAGGAAGGCTACACCCAGTTAAGGAAACTGAATCAGCTGGCCATATCTGCAGCAGCTGCCTTACACAACTATAGTGATGAACAAATTGTGCTCTCGTCGCAGCCGTTTTCGTGCATCTGCCATATTTTACAAGGGAATGGGATTAATAGTTTAATTAAATTAAATTAAATTATTTAATTTTATTAATATATATAATATTATTTACCAAATTATCCTAACTATTATTACTAATAATAATTTAATTTCCATATTTAAAGAAAATTATTATTATTATTATTATTATTATTATTATTATTATTATCATATTAGACATTTAGTTATTTTTTAAAATAACTTATTTAATAAAATTAAATAAGTTTTTGAGACTATCAGGTGCTTTTTAATCTTAATATAATTTTGATTATATGTAAAAATTAGATTAAATATTTATATCAATATTTATGATATTAATTAAGATATATATTTATGTAATATTAATTATAATGTATATCTTTGAAAAATATAAATATATAATTAAATAATTTATTAAAATTATTTTAATATAAAATAAAGCATGTCGATGTCTATCTTATATTCATTTGATTGAAAGTATTGATCTAATTAAAAAATAATTATATTTCATAATTTTATAATCTAATTTTATAATTTTTAATTAATTTTTGAATATAAATCACCAGAATTTTTATTTTTTCCTCGAATTTTTTCACTAAGAGATATAGAATTAAAATTTTTTTAAGAAATAAAATTTTTCATGGAAATATAAATCGAGAGATCCCTTAATTATTAAAATTAATACAACAAATCATAATTTTACCGTTAAATTATACCCGCTATGATGCGTACTATACTAATCATTTTATATGGTAAATAACTTTATCTATTAATAATTTTCCAAATTTGTATTTTTTTTTGAAATTTATATCTGTGCTGTTTGTATTTTTTTTTAATATGGAGATAAATTATATTGACAATTATGTTTATATTAGGAATTTCTTTCTCAATTGAGAGTTCCTGTACAGTTAGAAGTTTGAGAACTATTAGAAATATAAATCCAAATTCTAGATAAAATTATTAATTTGATTTGATCCATTTTTAAATGTGATTCATAAGGAGTAAAGTTATTCAAATATTTATACTAATGATTCTTATAATTCCATATCTAATTTAGTGATAAAGGTTTTTAAAATTGTGTTTAGATGAGTTTGAGAATTTTTAAAATTATGTTTTGAAAATCTCTAAAACCATCATTCCAATTGATTTTATCTTTCTTTTTTCTTTTTTTATTCGCTTTTGATTTGAAGTTTACAAATCCTACTTCCACTTTCCCACTAGATTTCATAAAAAAACATCCAAATCAAAAATGATACAAGGAAATCTCAACTCACAAACAACGCACAACTTAAAGACTCCATTTTTGTTGTTATTCTCTTCTCACTCTCTTCTGTTATTGATTCCTTCCTCTACCCAACAGTCTTTCACTTTTGCTTGCTGCATTGCATTGCATTGATTGAGGGAGCTTCCATTTTGGGTTTGTGCTTTCTTATCTCAGTTGTTTTGTTTCTGGGTGTTCTTCTTATATTGATCTGTTTGTAGAATTTCAATATGATTACTGTTTTTATGCTTTGTTGAAATGTGTGGTTTGTCTTTTTCTGCACTCTTCTTGGTTTCTTTACAGTGAGTTGTAGCATTTGTATTGATCCTTAGCCTTGTTCAAACGTTAATTATCTGTTTTCATTTCCCTCTAAATCATCCTTGCCCACGTCCTCTCGCCCTGTTCACATCTGTCAAGTTATGTTTGTGTTCTGCATCAAAATAGATGCACTTTCTGATAATGTCATTCATTGATAGGTGTTTTCAAGGTTCGATAAATTTATCTGCATTCTACTTGATTGATCAAACGCACCACACAAACCAGGGTTTCTCATAAAATGGTTCTTGGTCTAAGATCAAAGAGCCGAAAAGGCACTTCAGTGCATGTTGATTACCTCATTCATGTACAAGAAATCAAGCCTTGGCCCCCATCGCAGTCTCTGAAATCTGCAGAATCTGTATTGCTTCAATGGGAGAATGGTTATCAGAATTCTGGCTCTTTCACTTCCATTGTTGGTGATGGGAAAGTTGAATTTAATGAGACTTTCAGGCTTCCAGTCGTGTTATACAGGGAAACATGCAGAAAAGGCACTTATCGTGACAGTTTATTAAAGAACTACTTACGGTTAAGCGTGTATGAACTTCGAAAAGATGTGGCAATGAAGGGTCAACTATTGGGATCAGCTGCTATAAACCTTGCAGATTATGGGATCATCAAAGATAGCATAACCATAAGCACTCCGATGAAATTTAAGAAGAGTTCTAAGAGCACAAAGCAGCCGATTTTTTATGCTAATATCCAACCATATGATAGAGATAACTCTAGCTTGTCTAAAGTAGCGTCACTGGACAAGGGTGAAAGTGAATCTGTTTCAGAAGTGACAAGTAAAGGGGATGGTGAGATAGCCTCATTCACTGATGATGATATTGACGATGATTTTTCATCACATTCATCGAGGACAGTCTCCTCTTTTGCTTTTGGGTCTAGTACAGGTTCACCAGCTCAGGAAGAGAAGGTAAACTTTTCAAATATAGTTTTTCATACTCTGATCCCTTCAACAAATTGCTTTTAATGTTAAGCATTATGCAGATGTGACTATAAAATTTAAGATCTTGTGTTTGTAACATAAATTGGGACTGGATTAGAATTCCAGATTTAAGGACAATTCTGTTTTATGGCTTTCGTTTAGTTCAACATTGTATAGGAAATGACGAGCAACCCAATAGAAGTGTTTCAGCTATACGTACGAATTCAAATGAAATTGCCTGAACTCCTTGCAATCTTTTTTTTTTTTACCCTTTTTTCGTTCATGCAACTTTAATGTGATGCGAATTATGTGCAAATATTTCAACTTCTTTTTTTTTTTCTACTTGCGAAGTTAGTCTCTTATCTGTAGGATTGTGTCAGCCAGGATAAGAACAACTGTCCGCTTGATTTTTTTTTTTTTAAGAAAAAATTGTAGACAGTAAGAGTTGCCTTTGAACTGCAGAATTTTCCAGGATCAGTAAACAATGACACAAGGAGGGTTGATGCTGAACCTACTCTGCCCTCAGGTGTGGGACCTTCAAACCCAGAGGACAATTCCATAGCTGAAGGTTTCACTCATCTGAATGGAGCTTCATCCACTCCCTCATCATCAATCTTATCATCTAAGTTGCAGAATCATGGAAATGATATTGGGGTCAAAGTTGTGTTGCCGAATAATTATGCTCAGGTTGGTAAGAATTTAAACGATGCAGGTCTTCATGTGTATCCAACCAATCAAGAGGCTGACAGAAATGGTCGGGGTAATGCTAAGTGTGGACTAGAGATGGGTAAAACTAGTAATTTGCATGTTGGTCTCGTAGAAGATAAACTGAACAAGGTGCAGGAAGATATTGGACGGGGTAAGGAGTTTATGGGGTTGATGAACCATGCATCAGAGGAGGAACAATTTGTTGGAAAATTACCTCAAGAAGCTATGAAAAGGCAAGCCAATTTAAGGAGTAATACCCTCACATCAAGTGGGATGTCAAACGGAGTGCAGAGTAATACACGCAGAGATAACTTAAAGCATCTGAAGTCTGTTCAACGACAGTTTGATGTAGCTGTAACCGATGAACCCTTCAACAATATTCAGTTCATGAAGAAGGCAGAGAAAATTATTCCTGAAAATTTCCAAAAAGATGGTTTAAATTACATATCAAGTGAAAAGCAAAAGACAACAAACCACCATTCTGACAACAAAGTCCAAATGAAATCTGAAGTTGAAAAGCTTGAGAAAGAGTTAAGCGAAGCTGCTGCTAAAGATATTGGCCCTTACTCAGCTGTTGCCAGACATGGAAACACTCCCAAAAGCATTCAGCTTCTTGAGATGGCAAACAAAATTGACGTTTCTGGAAACGTTTGCAACGTTGATACAAGTTTTGCACTCGGTGAAAGAGAACAAAAAGAAACCAGCTTTTCTGCATTCAAAGTTGGAATGGAGTCAAAAGTAGAGATGTTCAAGGAAGAGCTGATGGAGGCTGCTGTTCTTGAGGTTGGCATTTACTCAGTTGTTGCTGAGCACGGGAGTTCCACAAACAAAGTTCATGCTCCAGCTAGGCATCTTTCCAGGTTCTATCTTCATGCTTGCAAGGCAAGTTCAGTGGCTAAGAGCGCAAGTGCTGCTAGAGCTATCATCTCAGGATTAGCTTTGATTTCTAAAGCATGTGGAAATGACGTTCCAAGGTATGTTCTAATGCCAGTTTCAACTCTAGAAACCACCGAGCCTGTTAAGTTTAGTAGATATAATTCACGAATTAACTATCATGAACAAATGCATATTGTAGTTTACAAAATTAAAGGTAGACTACCGGTGAATGTGACACTCAAAATTCATTTTCCTGGGGTGATAAAACTCATTCATTCAAGGGTACCTTGTGGAATAACACACTGAAAATTTAATCCCATTTAACCAGGTTAACTTTTTGGCTGTCAAATTCAATTGTGCTGAGAGCAATTGTAAGTCAGGTTATTGGGAAATTGCAGCTTGCAGCAGCATCTTCAATCAATACAAATGGTGGTCAAAAGGGCATGCTGGAGGATTCACCTAATGAAGATGAGTTAACTGATAAATCAAAAAGTTCTGATGAGTGGGAGGAACCTCAAACATTTATAGCAGCATTGGAAAAGTTTGAAGCTTGGGTCTTCTCACGAATTGTCGAATCAGTTTGGTGGCAGGTCAGATCATACTTCTTTATGGATTATACAGCTAAATTCCCTGGTTCTGAAAATTTTAGCATAAATATGGAGATGTCTTACATCAGTTTATGTTGCATCGATTCCAGACTGTGACTCCTCATATGCAGCCCACAGCAGTGAAGGACTTAAATTCAAAGAAGAAGCAAGCTAGGAGGTATGAGTTGGGTGACCAAGAGGGGAATTTTGCTATTGATTTATGGAAGAAAGCCTTTAAGGATGCATTTGAAAGGCTGTGTCCTGTTCGATCTGCGGGGCATGAATGTGGTTGCTTGCCTGTACTGGCTAGATTGGTATGATTTATTATTTTATTTATTTCAATTTCCTTCCACAATATATATTAGTATGTGGAATATCCTTTAGTTAGTTGTTTTCCCCCTCCCAGTGGGTATATATCTATCTTGTCCTTTGCATTGTTCTTGTCCTAATTCTCTCAATCGTGTGTTTATCTGAATGATTTGAAGAATGCCCTAATTTGAGGTTGTATGCAGAAAGGTGTTCTATTGATCTATCTCCTATATGAAAAGGATGCTTATAGATCTATTCCCTACAAGAAAAATGAGCATATAAACCTTATATTTACTAATCAAGCTGATACTGGCTTGTATTTTGTTTTATCATTATGTAGCATTATATTACTTCCATTTCATAATTCTCCCAAAGGGTATTTCCCAGAAGAAAATGTACTGTGTTTCCATTTATAAAAAGATGAGATTTTTCTATTTCCTATGAGAAAAGCCAGCACCTTTATCTATTTCTCAGAAGTAGCAGTATCTTTATTCCTTTCTATGAGAACAATAAGCATACTGAACTATTGTCTTCTCAATTTTGTATCATAGCTGCATTTGACCATTATGTTTCTGCCTTTGGGCCAATTTTCACTTGCAGTGCTTATTTGTAGCTCTTTGATAACATATTTGCAAATTCTGGTAGAAACGTGACACTTTTCAGTAATGTTTCTAGATAATGGAGCAGCTGGTGGATAGATTAGATGTAGGTATGTTCAATGCCATTCTTCGGGAATCAGCAGATGATATGCCCACAGATCCTGTTTCTGATCCCATAAGTGATCCACAGGTCCTCCCAATACCAGCTGGAAAATCA
>CAOGCB010043418.1:0-11037 GCA_948266635.1 Cnidoscolus chayamansa
CTGAAACTGCAGGATCATCTTGGGGCAAAGGTTCAAGAGCTTCTCACACAAAGGTGAGTGGCCATCGTAGAAGTCATTCACAGTCTCTTGATTGTCTTGCTGATGAAAATTGGGACAAGGACAATAGCAAAGTCAAAGACCTTGAAGCATTTCAGATGTTGCAAGACATTTTTCTCAGTGCGGACAGTAGAGAACTGCAGGCAGAAGTATTAAACAGAATGTTTAAGATATTCTCAAGTCATCTTGAAAACGACAAATTATGTCAGCAATTACGGACAGTTCCACTTCTTATTCTAAATATGGCCGGTTTCCCTCCTCCTTTGCAAGAGATAATCTTGAAAATTCTTGAATATGCTGTGACTGTCTTGAATTGTATTCCTGAGCAAGAATTGCTTTCACTTTGTTGCTTATTGCAGCAAACAATAACGTCAGAATTGAAGCACACAATACTCTCTTTCTTTGTAAAACTTTTATCTTTTGATCAACAATACAAGAAAGTCCTGCGAGAAGTTGGGGTGCTGGAAGTTCTGTTAGATGATTTGAAGCAGCACAAGTTTCTTTTGGATCCAGATCAAGAAAGTGTTAAGTCTAACCAGTCAGAAAGAAAATATGGCTCAAGCAGTTTCAAGGATCACTTGGACAGTAAAGATGTTATTCTAAATTCACCCAGGCTAATGGAATCTGGTTCAGCAAAGTTTCCCATATTTGAAATTGAGGATACAATATATGTTGCATGGGATTGCATGGTCTCTTTAGTGAAGAAAGCTGAAGCCAATCAAGCATCATTTCGTTTAGCTAATGGTATGATGATTGTCCTTCCCTTTTTGGTGTCTAACATTCATCGTCCTGGGGTCCTACGGATATTGGCTTGTTTAATCACTGAAGATGTTACACAGGTTTGTGAATGTTTCAGTAATTTTAACTTGCTTACAATTGAATTTGGACAGATATTGATTTCAATAGTTGTCATATTCTTCTTCTCATTCCACAGTTGATTGTATTAGCATTAAAAACTTGCTTTTATGCAAAACTAAGCACGTGCATATGTCTAGTGTTATCATGCATCATTGCCAAAATTGTCATCTTTTGTTTTAACAGGCTCATCCTGAAGAATTAGGTGCAGTTGTTGAAATTCTCAAAAGTGGAATGCTCATAAGTAGTGCAGGACATCAATATAGGCTTGAAAATGATGCAAAATGTGACACAATGGGTACTTTGTGGCGTATATTGGGAGCCAACAGTTCAGCTCAGAGGGTTTTTGGTGAAGCTACAGGCTTTTCTCTTCTTTTGACCACACTCCACTGTTTCCAAGGCAATGAAGGAGTGGTGGATGACTCTTCTTTAGCAGTTCATATGAAAGTTTTTACATACTTATTGCGCCTCATGACAGCTGGAGTCTGTGACAATGCTATTAATAGGACCAAATTGCATTCTATTATATCATCCCAAACTTTTCATGACCTTCTTGCTGAGTCTGGCTTGCTTTCTGTGGAATGCGAAAAGAAAGTCATACAGTTGCTGTTGGAACTAGCTCTTGAAATTGTGCTTCCGCCATTCTCGTCATCTGACAGTTCCACACCAGCTGATATATTAGAATCTGAGTTGGCTAGTTCCCTTGTGATGACCCCTTTGGGTTTGTTTAATCCTGATAAGGAACGAGTGTACAATGCTGGTGCTGTTAAAGTTTTGATTCATTCACTATTGCTCTTTACTTCCAAGGTGCAGTTAGAATTGCTGAACCTTATTGATAGGCTTGCTCGTGCTGGCCCCTTCAATCAGGAAAATCTCACTTCTGTAGGTGCGAAATGGAGTTTTCCCCCCCCTTCCATATCCTTTCCACTTTATTGACTAATTTCATTGCCTTTTTATGTCTAGGGTGTGTGGAACTTTTATTGGAGACAATTCATCCCTTCCTTTTGGGCTCATCTCCATTACTTTCTTATGTGCTGAAGATTGTGGAAGTTCTTGGGGCATATAGGTAGGGTGACTAATATTTTCTAAAGACTTTTATGTTGCTTGATTGATTTATTTGTCGATAACTATTTCATTAGCAACTAAGTATATATTTTTCGTGATAGGTTGTCTGCATCAGAACTACGATTGCTTATTAGATATATTCTACAGATGAGGCTGATGAACTCAGGCCACAGTATCGTTGATATGATGGAAAGATTAATACAAATGGAAGATATGACTTCAGAAAATGTTCCTCTGGCACCATTTGTTGAAATGGACATGAGTAAGATTGGCCATGCTTCTGTTCAGGTATCTTTGGGAGAAAGATCTTGGCCTCCAGCTGCTGGATATTCATTTGTTTGCTGGTTTCAGTTTAGAAATTTCGTTAAATCACAAGCAAAGGACACAGAACCTTCCAAAGTTGGCCCTCCTATGAGGTGGAATGGCTCTAATGGGAAGCATAGTGAATGCCATGTTCTTCGGATTTTTTCCGTTGGTGCAGCTAATAATGAAAATGCAGTCTTTGCAGAACTTTATCTACGGGAGGATGGTATTCTAACCCTTGCTACTAGCAACTCTTGTTCCTTGTCCTTCCCTGGGTTAGAATTGGAGGAAGGTAGGTGGTATCACCTTGTAATTGTTCATAGCAAGCCAAATGCTCTTGCTGGACTTTTTCAAGCTAGTGTTGCATATGTATATCTTAATGGAAAGCTGAGGCACACAGGTAAGCTAGGATATTCTCTATCTCCTGTGGGAAAACCTTTGCAGGTGATAATTGGTAACCCGCCTAATTTTTCCAGAGTTTGTGACTTGACTTGGAAACTTCGTTCTTGTTATCTTTTTGAGGAGGTGCTTACATCAGGGTGTATATGTTTCATGTATATTCTTGGTCGAGGATATAGAGGGCTCTTCCAAGACTCAGATCTTCTTCGTTTTGTACCTAACCAGGCTTGTGGTGGTGGTAGCATGGCCATCTTGGATTTGTTGGATGCTGACTTGCCCCTGGCAAACACACAAAAGGTTGAAACTGCTGCAAAGTATGGGGATTCTAAATCTGATGGCAGTGGGATTGTTTGGGATTTGGAGAGGTTAGGCAACCTTTCGTTGCAGCTCTCTGGAAAGAAACTTATTTTTGCATTTGATGGAACTTGTGCTGAAGCTATTCGAGCATCTGGGACATTCTCCTTGCTCAATCTGGTTGATCCAGTATCAGCTGCTGCTTCTCCTATTGGGGGTTAGTAAACAAAATCTGTTTTGACCTTTATGTCATGCAGAGCTGTTGGGGATGCTAATTAATAGAGTTATCTTTTTTATCTTTTCTGCTAATTTTCAGGGATACCACGATTTGGACGCCTTCATGGGGATATCTATGTCTGCAGGCAGTGTGTGATTGGAGATACGATCCGCCCTGTTGGAGGGATACCTGTGGTCCTGTCCCTTGTTGAAGCTGCTGAGACCAGGAATATGCTTCACATGGCATTGACATTACTTGCCTGTGTGCTCCATCAGAATCCCCAGCATGTCAGAGACATGCAAACGTGCAGAGGATACCATTTGCTGGCTCTATTTCTTCGTCGTAGAATGTCATTGTTTGACATGCAATCTCTTGAGATATTTTTCCAGATTGCAGCGTGTGAGGCTTCATTTTCTGAACCGAAGAAGTTGGAAAATACACAAGGTACTTCATCACCTGCTGCACCTTTACTGGAAGCTGGATTTGAGGATCTTGGCTTGTCAAAATTTCATGATGAAATTTCTTCTACTGGTTCTCATGGAGATGTTGATGATTTTTCTGCTTTTTCTGCTCAAAAAGATTCATTCAGTCATATTTCAGAGCTAGAAAATTCTGATTTGCCAGTTGAAACTTCAAATTGCATTGTCTTGTCAAATGCAGATATGGTTGAGCATGTCTTGTTGGACTGGACACTCTGGGTAACAGCTCCAGTTCCAATTCAAATTGCTCTTGTGGGATTTCTTGAGCATTTAGTGTCTATGCACTGGTACAGGAATCATAACCTCACAGTTCTTCGGCGAATTAACCTTGTTCAACATTTACTTGTGACTCTGCAGCGTGGTGATGTTGAAGTTTCTGTTTTAGAGAAATTGGTTGTTTTGCTTGGAGTCATTTTAGAAGATGGCTTTTTGGCATCTGAACTTGAAAATGTGGTTAGGTTTGTGATTATGACTTTTGATCCTCCTGATTTGAAACCACATCATCAGATGATGCGAGAATTTATGGGTAAGCATGTAATTGTAAGGAATATGCTGCTAGAGATGCTCATTGATCTACAAGTAACCATAAAATCAGAGGAGTTGCTAGAGCAGTGGCACAAGATTGTATCATCAAAATTGATAACATATTTTCTTGATGAAGCTGTTCATCCTACAAGTATGAGATGGATCATGACTCTTCTTGGCGTGTGTCTTGCTTCCTCTCCTACATTTGCTCTTAAATTTCGCACCGGTGGTGGTTATCAAGGTTTGATGAGGGTGCTTCCAAGTTTTTATGATTCTCCAGATATATATTATATTTTGTTCAGTTTGGTATTTGGAAAGTCTGTTTACCCAAGGCTACCAGAAGTCCGCATGCTAGATTTTCATGGCCTTATACCAGGCGATGGAAGTTTTTGGGAGTTGAAATTTGTGGAACTTTTGGAATCTGTGATTACAATGGCAAAATCTACATTTGATAGGTTGAGCTTGCAGTTAATGTTTGCTCATCAAACTGGAAATCTTTCTCAGGTTGGTGCTAGACTTGTTGCAGAGCTTGTTGAGGGCAATGCAGACATGGCAGGAGAGCTTCAGGGTGAAGCTCTGATGCACAAGACATATGCAGCACGCTTAATGGGTGGTGAGGCATCTGCACCTGCAGCAGCAACCTCTGTTCTGAGATTTATGGTTGATCTAGCAAAGATGTGTCCCCCTTTTTCTGCTGTTTGCAGAAGGCCAGAATTTCTTGAAAGTTGCATTGAACTTTATTTTTCTTGTATTAGGTTTGTGCTTAGTTGTTTTCTTAGTTTGTACATTTTGTTTTCCCAGTCCTGCTTTATCTTGAAGTCTTGAAACATGTATTAATATTTACTTGCTCAATTGAAGCAATTATACAATTGATTGAACCGTCTGTCCTCCTATTTCCTTTTTTTTTCTGTCTTGCAGGGCAGCTTATGCAGTAAATATGTCAAAGGAACTCTCTCAGAAGGCAGAAGAAAAGAACTTGAACGATAGTGAAGACACTAGTAGTTCCCAAAATACATTCTCTAGTTTGCCTCATGAACAGGAACTATCTGCCAAGACATCAATTCCTGTTGGAAGCTTCCCCCAGGCACATGCAAGTACAAGTTCTGATGATATGCCTGTGCCTCAAAATTTTCAGACAGATGAAAATCTGGAGCACAAAATCACTGATATACTTCAGAATTTAAAAAAATCAGTTGGTGTCCATGCCGTTCAGAACTTGGATGGTGATGTTGTTGACCAGGTGTCTGCCTCCTCTGGCTCAAGTGAATTGATCATTCAAAATATGGTTGGCATCATAGATCCCATTCAAGTGGAAAATTCCCAGATATCTGCATCCCTTAATGTACTAGATTCTTCCATTATACCTGAGAAGTCTACTTCTAAGGTCCCTCTTGCAGTAAATTCATCTCCAGTTGTTGCATTGACATCCTCGCTTGGAGGTGCAAGTGACAATGAATCCAAAACTCCTGCACAAGCAACTCCTTCAGTAGATTCCTTTGTTTCTGCTAGTGAATTTGATGCAACTCCTGACTTGAGGCCTCCTCAATTGCCAACTACTGCAAACTCATCATATTCAGTCAGTGCAAAGTTGCTCCTTGAAATTGATGATTCTGGTTATGGGGGTGGTCCATGTTCTGCAGGAGCTACTGCTGTGTTAGATTTTATGGCTGAAGTTCTTTCTGATTTTATCACTAAGCAGATGAAAGCAGCACAGATTATAGAGGGTGTCTTAGAAATGGTACCTTTACATGTTGATGCTGAATGTGTGTTAGTTTTCCAGGGTTTGTGTCTCAGTAGGTTGATGAACTTTCTGGAAAGGCGACTTTTGCGTGATGACGAGGAAGATGAGAAGAAGTTGGACAAAAGTAGATGGTCTTCAAATTTAGATGCATTATGTTGGACTATAGTGGATCGAGTCTATATGGGTGCTTTTCCTCAACCTGCTGCTGTTCTGAAAACTCTGGAATTCTTGTTGTCAATGTTGCAATTGCCAAACAAAGATGGCCGAATTGAAGCAGCACCTGCAGGAAAGAGTCTTCTATCTATCAAAAGAGGAAGCAGGCAACTTGATGCTTATATACATTCACTTCTTAAAAACACAAATCGTATGATATTGTATTGTTTTCTGCCAGGTTTCCTGGTTACCATTGGGGAAGAAGATCTCATTTTATGCTTAGGTATGCATATTGAACCCTGGAAGAAATTATCCCTTAATGCTTCCAAAGAAGATTCAGGAATTGACATCTGCACAGTACTACAGTTATTAGTTGCTCATAGGAGAATTATATTCTGTCCCAGCAATCTTGATACTCATTTAAATTGCTGTCTTTGCATAAATCTAGTTTATCTTCTTCATGACCAAAGGCGAAGTGTTCAGAATGTGGCTATTGATATTTTCAAGTATCTGCTGGTGCATCGCAAGGCTGCAATAGAAGATTTGCTTGTCTGCAAATCAAACCAAGGACAGCATATGGATGTAGTACATAATGGGTTTGACAAATTATTGAGCGGAAGTATATCTGCTTTCTTTGAATGGTTTCAGAATTCTAAACAGATGGTCAACAAAGTTTTAGAACAATGTGCAGTGATTATGTGGCACCAGTATATTGCTGGATCAGCAAAATTTCCAGAGGTGAGAATAAAAGGTGTTGAGGGTCGCCGTAAGAGGGAAATGGGAAGAAGGTCCCGAGACATTTCGAAACTAGATCTACGAAATTGGGAACAGGTAACTGAACGGAGATGTGCATTGGAAACGGTTCGTGATGCTATGTCTACTGAGCTAAGAGTTGTCCGCCAAGATAAATATGGATGGGTTCTCCATGCTGAAAGTGAGTGGGAAACCCTTCTTCAACAACTTGTACATGAGCGGGGAATATTCCCAATGATTAAATCTTCTGCAATCAAGGAACCTCAGTGGCAGCTTTGTCCAATAGAAGGTCCATACCGGATGCGCAAAAAGCTCGAGCGCTGCAAATTAAGAATTGACACTACCCAAAGTGTTCTTGATGGACAGTTTGAATTAGAGGTAGAGTTGCCTAAAGGAAAACTTAAGGATGGTCCTGATGCATCTGATACAGATTCTGAACTATTTATAAATCTTTTGACTGATAGTGCTGAACAGAATGGTGTTGATGATGGGAATGGGATATACAATGATTTTTTTAAAGAAAAAGATGACGCCAAAGGTGTATCTTCTGTTAATAGTGGATGGAATGATGATAGAGCTAGCAGTATGAATGATGCAAGTCTTTACTCAACTGTTGAGTTTGGTGTCAAGTCTAGTACTGCGTCTGCCCCATTGTCAGAAAGCACAAATGCAAGATCTGACCTAGGATCTCCAAGGCATTCAGCTTCTAATAAAATCGATGATGTCAAAGTTACAGATGATAAAGCAGAGAAAGAACTGAATGACAGTGGCGAATATCTGATTAGACCATATCTGGAACCTCTTGAAAAGATACGTTTCAGGTATAACTGCGAGCGAGTTGTAGGTCTGGACAAGCATGATGGTATATTTTTGATCGGGGAGCTTTGTCTATATGTAATTGAGAATTTTTACATTGATGGTTCTGGATGCATTTGTGAAAAGGAATGCGAAGATGAACTCTCTGTTATTGATCAGGCTTTGGGTGTAAAGAAGGATGTTACTGGCAGTATGGATTTCCAGTCCAAGTCAACTTCATCCTGGAACACAGGGATAAAGATGTGTATTGGGGGAAGAGCATGGGCCTATAGTGGTGGTGCATGGGGCAAGGAGAAAGTATCTACAAGTGGTAATTTACCACATCTTTGGAATATGTGGAAGCTTAATAGTGTTCATGAGATTTTGAAACGGGATTACCAGCTTCGTCCTGTTGCTATTGAGATATTTAGCATGGATGGGTGTAATGATCTTTTGGTGTTCCACAAAAAAGAGAGAGAAGAAGTGTTCAGAAATCTGGTTGCCATGAATCTTCCGAGGAATAGCATGTAAGTTATATATACTAACCTTACATGCCACATTTTTTAGCATGGCGAGCTTTATGTTTTGTGGATAATAATGAAATTACTTCTTCATAAAATTAATATGTTTCATAAATAATTATATATTACTAATAATCTTGAGGATATTAATTTGTATAATCATATAAGTTTTAGTAATAATTATTTTAATAATAAGGTGACCTTGTACATGAAGTATTCCACATTTATGGACCTTGGGAAGGTTGATTCATGCAGTCTTACTCCTGCTATGCAAAAAGGGCCATTTTTATGACCTTCATATCACAAATTGAGTAACTTCTCCGTTACAAGGAAGCTAACGTGCATAATAAGAGTGAAAGTTGTTCCATAGTTATGGAAATATAAATATTACAGTAATGATAGAGAAGAGGAAGAGAAAATTACATGGTTCGAGATAGTATTTTTATACTAATGTAGTAAATGTCGCATGAAGATATTACTTGTACTTCTACTAAATTTGAAGTGCAGACCTAAGATATTATTTAGAATCGGCAAGTCCTTAAAATGACGTAGTTTTGATTTACAAAGCAACATAAGATGAACAAATTGGTTCTTAATTAAGTTATAAAAGATTATAATGTTCAAGATTTTTAGTTCATTTATTTGGTTTTTTTATTCATCCAATCTTCTATTTTACACACTATTTTTAGTTCTTATTAAATAAAATTTTGATCTATGTATTGTATTATTTAATTATATAACATTTTGTTATCTCAAAAATTATTCAATGAATGTAAATAAATTTTAAATTGTTAAGAATCTCATGTCTAATAAAAGCACCAAGTATAAAGGGGTACATAAAGGTGAAAGACCAACTAATTAATTAGTTGGTTTTTTACTTTTTGTCAGTTGTTGATCTAAGTCCAGGTAATCTCAATTCTCATACTTCATAGATTCTGAGCAGGTAGGGTCCTTTTCTAGTTCAATTTCCAAACTTGCACCTATGTTTCAATTTGGGTTCGTTTCGATGTCTAGTCCCAATTTCTTTCGGGGGAGGATTTACATTGTTAAGTGCCAAATGGATGACCAGTCTTGATTGCCATTGGATCGGAGCAAGGATTCTTTACTTGTCTTGAATAAATGCGAACAATAGGAGGGTGATCTTTATAGAAGCATAAGGAGTAGGAGGACTTTGGGGACTGCATTGAGGATGAATTGTATAAACCAAAAGATCATCTTCCTCTCCTTAAATGTCATAAAGAGATGATGGAGGGAAGAAAAGTGAGACTCAAAAAAGATAACATCATTGGACATAAGATAACAATTAAGTTCAGGAGAAAAGCAACGATAGTTATCTGTGGTCGAACATCCCGAACAAAACAAGTGAACTAAAAAACATGTGGTTCAATAGAAAACAAAGTCTTAGTTGAAAACAAGACATTGTAAGGGATATCACCACGAAGAACTGAAGAAGGCATGCAATTAATGAAAAAAAAAGTTGTGGAGACAACATCAGTCTAAAAACATTTAGGAACTTTCATTTGAAAAAAAAGAGCCTTGGCCACTTTTAAAAGGTGACGACTTTTACGTTCAGCCACCCATTTTAGGATGGAGTATCAACACAAAGTTTGATGAAGAATCTCTTTTTGTGATAAGTAAGTTTGAAAATCCATAGACAAATATTCTTGAGTATTATCATTGTGCAAAATACAAATGGAGGTATTAAATTGATTTTGGATCTCACCATGGGCAACACAAAAGTTAGAGAACAATTCTGAATAATTTTTCCTTAAGAATAACCATGTAGTTCGTGAACAATTATCAATGAAAATAACAAAATACTTAAAATCAAATTTAGGACACAGACCGCAACATCAGAATGTACCAATTTAAATGGGGATAAACCCGTTTATTGACTCGTGGTATGGTAGATGAATGATGATATTTGGCAAACTGATATGACTCGGTCTAAAATGGATAAAGATTGAACTTGTGGATATAACTTCTTTAAAGTGGAAAGAGATAGATGCCTCAATCGGCAATGAAGATCAAAGGGTGCCAAACTATTGGAGTAGACGAGAGATCTTGGTAATTGTTGGTCAAAGATATAGGGACCTTTCGACGCACGTCTTGTGCTAATAATTTGCTTCGTTGAAAGATCCTGAAACAAACAGTGATAAAAAAAATGAGATACAATAGTTCAATGAACGAGTTATCTTACTGATCAAAAGTAAATTGAACGAGAATTTGTGCAAACGCAAAAAGAAGACACATAAAGTGAAGGAGTTAAGTTGATATGTTCATAACCTATAACATAAGATTTTGAGTCATCCGCTAGAATAGAGCTGTCAATTCGTGTTAGCGGATTATAAACGTGTCGTGTCAATATACACCTATAACATTAAAATGGCTAACCCGAACCCGACCCATTTAATTAATCGTGTCAAGATGCTCAATCCTAACCCGGACATGTTTATTAAACATGTTAAACGGGTTGACCCGTGTAACCCGTTTAAATAATTAAATTAATAGTATATCATACAACACGCCACTACACGTTTAATTAATTTAAATAAATAGTCATTTTAGTCTCATAATATAATCTATTTAACATGTTAAAACGAATTAAAATTAAATAATATTATTTAACTATACTATTAATATCTATATAACTATTATTTAAATCTAAATATTTATAAATCAACTAAATTTACATATATTTATATGAAATAAAGTAGATGAGATGATTTTATACTTTACGAATGGATATTTAAGATTAAAATATTACTATTTTAAATAAAATTTAATTATCTAACAAATTTAATTTAAATAAATAGATCATAACATCTATAACATATTTAAATGAATCAATATAAGATATGTTAATTATTAACCTATTTA
>CAOGCB010043541.1:0-11544 GCA_948266635.1 Cnidoscolus chayamansa
CTACCAAAAAAAATAAGTGAGGAAAAAGGCACCACCTTACAAAAAATAGACATCCAATATGATGAGTGATTAACCACAACAGAAAAGCCAGGTTAAAAACACAGAACCCTCAACCCAAAAGAAAACAAAGGTACGAAGAGATATGGTCAGTTAAGTGCAATAGACTGCTTTTTGGCCTGGGGGAGGAGCATCACGTTTTCATTAAAAGTAGAGCATGCAGCCATTAGAAAGCCAGATGTTAGTGCATTACTCGAGGCTAGGCGGCTTCGTTCCAATGGGCCCAATAAACCAAGAAAGAAAGTTGAAAACCATTCTCAGTCATCAAATGGGTCTCTCTCATCTCCCGTTCACCAAAATATATACACTTTCTCGACTGCGTACATTAATTTAAGTGGACAGAGCGGGATAGTTCCGCTGAACCACCCTTCAATCTTTGTTTTGGCCAAGCATTCTTCGACTTGTAAGCACACCAACCATTAAATCTTGGGAAGCTTTTCTGCAGTTAGAAACACAACTCCATAGCGTACTAGTAATCTCAGGGCCACATAGAGCTTTCATTCTCTTTCCTGACCTTCAAAACCCGGGAACAAAATTTTGGAATTCTGCCACGCATATCACTTGCACTCAGAAGATCGACTACAAACTACTGCTTTGATATATACTAGAGAATAATTAACAATATATACAGGTGGATTTGACTTGCTTTCCTCCGCAATTGCAGAAAACAAAAATGCCTTTTATGGCCTTAAAACACAGAACACAATTACCACCCAAACCAAGCCACAACCTAGGCGGACCCCACAATTGCAGCCACTGATTCCCTACTGTCCCCTTAACTGATCAAAATTCTTGTCAACTCCTGAAAACTCCTAAATAAATATGTATCACCATAAGAATACTAAACTCCTGGAGCACCGCGTCCCATAAATAGATACTTTAGATCTTCAGCTGTCAAGCGAGTAGCTAAGCCGCCACTTGGATCTTCACCAAACGCAGATGCAACCATTTTTCTCTTCTCGTCCTACAAATCAAGGTAAAGAGCAAATAAAACCACAATCAAGACTTCTCACATCTAGATATACACTAGGCAAACAAACCAAAAACATGTTTAATACTTGTTATAATAAAAATAAGAGAAATTCTCATGGCCAATGTAAATTGTGGAATAATACCTGGAGAGCTAATATTCTGTCTTCAACTGTGTCTTTAATAGTAAGTCGAGTTACAGTAACAGGACGAGTCTGACCAATTCTATGCGCTCGATCTACAGCTTGATCTTCAGTAGTAGGATTCCACCAAAGATCAAGAAGGATAACATGGCAAGCGGAAACCATATTCAAGCCAAGATTTCCTGCCTTCAGTGACATTAGCATTACAGTTACCTGCAAGAAATTTTCAATGATTAAGAAGTTGAAAGCATTCCTAGATTAATGAATTAGAATATTTGTCAAGCACAATGTCATTCATCAGAGATATCAATAACAGGCATAGCAGAATTCGCCTACATATTAAATAGAATATCTAACAAGTTACCAATGCAAGGTTCTAACTTCTAATAGACTTATCAATAACTTCACCATAAAGAAGTAAATATAACATTCCAAGGCATGCAAGAACCAAACCTCAGGATCACTGCCGAAATCTTTAACAGCCCTGTCTCTAGCAGTCAAAGTCATTGTGCCATCAAGCCTCCTGTACTGTATACAATACTGATTCAATGACATCTCAACCAAGTCCAACATACTGGTCCATTGTGAGAAAACAATTGATTTAATTGGTCCTTCAGTTGATGAGCTTAAATAAGCTGCTGAAGTTCCATTGCTTCCCGTGGAACAATTTAGCTCTGGACTTGGACTCTTTACCTGACAATGAGATTGAAGAATCTCAAGAACAGCTCTAATTTTTGAAGAGCAATACTCATGTTGTAGGACCATTGACTTTTCATCAAATTCAGGATGCTTAGCACCAGTATCATGATTATCAGACAGGCAACTTTTAAGAGTAGCTTCAGGGAAAACAACATCAGAACCAAGTTGTTCTTTACATCCAGTAGCAGGGCACGTATTTTCATCCCCTGTCAAGTAGTCTGACACACATTGATAGCAGAAAACATGGCCACACATAGTAACAACAGGGTCCTCAGGAGGATCCTGAAATAGCATCAAGTACTTGAAAAGTTAGGCAAATGTAATTTGATGCCATACATTTTTCTTTTTGATAGACAGATGTTAAATTCCATGTGCACACACGCTCCAAATAACTAAATAGACAAAAAAGTGAGACGAGAAGAAGTAATCAGTGAGTAGTGTAGGATCATATTCTGCAAGGGAACCTTGCTGAAGATTCCAAACAAGAACCCCAACACGGAGAAACTGAACTGGTGAATTGCTAAATGTTTCTTCAACATTACCAATATAAAGGACATACATATACAACTGCGTCCAATTGAGTCAACAACAAGTCAACAACAGCTTAGAAGAAAACATCAATAATAATATCATTACTATTGTTTACTGGCAAGTTCCCAACTTTTGAAAGATTATCTGTGTTGGCTAGCCTCATACGATAAAAATCATCTTGCAATCCTGTCTCATGTTCAGGTTTATGCAGCATCGCTGTTCACTTTTCATATTCACTTATATATATGTATATATTGAACAATCGAAATTTCTGCATTAGCAACAAAATGAGAACATATATGATAACCATTGATGCACGTCCCAACAAGTACAAGGGCAATTGTGATATTAATAAAATAACTAGTAATAAAAAATGTGCATAAAATGAAAAAGGATGATGAGTATATATCCAGAGCTAGAACTTTTTTTGTTAATCAAGTTGATGAAATCAGAAATTAAAAAGCCATGAGGGGTTTTACCTGGTGAATAAAATTACAGTCTTCACTGGTTGGCTAAATATTTAATCCTAATTGAAACCATCCAACCAAAATGATACCTTTTAACAACAAATTTTGACCCATATCAATGGCCACCACTCTTTAGTGTAACAGTAAAGTTACGCCACTAGTAACCTAGAGGTCACTGGTTCAAGCCCCAGAAATAGTCTCTGGCAAAGCAGGGACAAGGCTGTGTGCAAAAACCCTCCCGAGAGCCCTAAACTGTGGGATGCTCCATGTACTGGGTGACCCTTTATCAATGTCCAGCTGTCCACAACTCATCAATAATGTACTAAATAATCAAATTCCTTATGCAGACAGATTACGGAAGAACTTGCAGTTGCCTCCACAGCAACATGCAATATGAGTAATAATACCCAGGACACTGAACCCAGAAGATAGAAATACTATTTTCATTGCATGACATAGGGCTCCCACAACCATATTATAATCCAACAACTGCCCAGGAACATAGCACTATGGATAGGAAATTCATTGGGGAAAAGAGTGCATCATAGCAGCAGTAATTACTAGGGCTGTCACTGTTAGGTTCAAACCCAAAACAAACTAAAAACTAAGCTGTGCACTGTTCAGTTTAGCAGCAGTAATTACTAGGGCTGTCACTGTTAGGTTCAAACCCATAACAAACTAAAAACTAAGCTGTGCACTGTTCAGTTTGGTCCAATTGGTTTGGTTTTTTATTTTATAGGATTTTGGTTTCTAAGTTTTTCGGTTTTTAAAGGAAAAAACTAAAATTACTGAACCCGACCAATTTATTAAATAAACTTTGATTTTATTGATGTTCAATTCATATTTTCAACTCAAATCTTCTTTTTTCACGAGGTTGACCCATTTCTCTTTCAAAATCAAATAACAAGGCAAACCAGATAACCAAACTGAAACTTTTCAATTCGATTTGGTTCGGTTTTAACCGAACAGTACGAATGCTCACCCTACTTAACTACATTCAAGATCAACACCTATTCTTTCATGGTAAAAGCATAGTGTTACTCAACTGAAAGAAATTAAAGCACTCACATTGCATGCATTGCAGATTGCAGAGGAAGCAGCCAAACATTTCAATAGATCGATCACCATATCATTAGGGAGTCTCTTTGCCATTTCCGTAGAAACTTTTCCAAACAAGTCAGAATTAAAACCTTTGACAAGAAGAGGGTGGTCACAGGCCTGACGAAGTCGCAAAAGCATCAAAAGAATGTTTGCATAGTTTTGGTTCACTGTGCCAGCAGCAGCATAAGCCTGCAAGATAAAAATCTACAACTTTAAAGATGCATGACAAGTTAGCATAGGGAATATTCAGAGGAGCAAAATTCAACCCTCAAAAAGAATTATTGCTAAAATTATTGGGATAATATTCAAAGAATGAATATTAATGCAGTTAGTCTGGTACCATGATACTTCTGCAGCAGTTAGGGGACTGTTCACTTGTGAGAAAATAAATAGTTTTCTAGTGAAGTTGCCTAGGAAAACAGGTTTCGTGCTCATATGTGCCAGTTCTTCATTTAACTAAGATTTGAAATTTTTTTTTCTAGCTTCCCACAATTTAACCAAGATTTGGAAAAACAACTTTACGCTGTAACATTGTTTTTCCATTATTTTCCATTATAACAAAATTCTGCTTTCCAAATGAGGAAAAGGGAAACTTTTTCTATAACTAAAACTGCACTATAATTTTTCATAACTTAATTGAATTATTATTTACAAAAATATATATTTATGAAGATAAAAAAAATTAATCATATCATTGTAAAAAATGAACACAAAAAAAATCAAAGAAAAAACAATTTTTTAAAACATATTTTTGCAAAGATTTACTTCTTTTTAAATAATGAGAGATATGGATTTTTTCAAGAATTTTTTGAAATAGAAAATTGTTTGTATTATTGACAAGTAATGTATTTCCATGGGTTTTCTCTTACTCTATGGAAAATGCCAAAAAAAGTGTTTTCATAGAAAATGGAAATGGTTTCTACAAGCAAACAAGCCCTAATCATCAAAAGAATTTTCTTTGAAGTAATCCAAGTTTGTTTTAAAGAAAATAACTATAGCTATGGAAAATATTATCTTCCACATTTCAGGGAAAATAAATTATTTTTGGCTGATTAAGAGCAAGACTGGAAACTACTTTTTGTTGTTTTAAGTACAGCTTTGAACAAATACTATAAGTTTCAGAGATATCAAACAGCAGTTCAACTGTTCAAGTGTCCATACACAAGAGAAGATGAAATAGCTCAATTTGTCGTTATTTTCAGTAACATACTTGCTGGTGGAGCTGTGGAGAGGTCAAACCACACAGCTAATCCAACAAATAAATTGCTGGTCATTCAAAATTCTCAACAAGTACAAATAATACAACTACCGAAAAGCACCTTGAATTTAGAACGTGAATCTGCTTCTAGCCGGGTATAGAAAGCCCGCTCCTCTGCAGAGAAATCCACCTTTGTCAAGCATATTGATTTTGGTGGTAACTTAATTATGGGCTCCCCATCAATTAATGTTCCTAAATGACAAAAACTGATGATGATCAATACCCAAAAAAAGTAACTAGTAATGAAATTTAACACATTAAAATAACTCTAAAAAAACACGTGTCCAAGTATTAGAACCCCATTAATAGAGCCATAGCCAAATCCATTAATCTTAAATTGAATTAACTAAAGGTGGGAATTTCATTGCTAATATTTAGATCCCTTTGGAGAAACTCCATTCATAAATGTCCAAACTTATTCCATATCAAGTAAGCCTATAAAGAGATATTAAATCTGAATACCTATGCTATGAAATTCTGGAATTTAATATTTGTGGAGGGCTTCATTATGCACAATTCAAAAAATATCTTATAAATATTCGCACAGATTTTCTTCACTTACATCTGATGATCTTATAAATCTACATGTAGGTTTTCTTCACTTGCATCTGAATACACCTTAAAATGTTTTCACAAAATCCCTTTAAAACAATTGAAAATTTGGCACCATAAACTTTCAAATGATGCAAACACAAAACAAGAGGGTTAAGACTTAAGAAACTTCCAAAACTGAGTCAAGCTCAAACAACAAGGACCTAACATGTAATTTTTCAGCTTATACAAAAATATATACATGTACATGCAAAACCCCCCACCCATGAATCATTATCTTCAATTGCCCAACCCCAGACTGATAGAATACACCCAATACTGGAAGAGCTACCTCTCATTATAAAAAGTAGACGGAAGCCCAAAAAAAAAGAAAATCATGAATGACTTTCTTATCCTGAAGTTACTGTTGTCCAAATGCTCATTGCTGGATGATAATGGATTAAAAAAAAGAAAAAGGCAGATGGCAAAAATTGTAAAGTAAAAAATATTAAAAGAAAAATGGATAGAACAAGCAATCCAAGAAAATCTACAATGAGCATCATAATTGTAACCAAAGATACAGAGTGTAGTACCAACATATAATCTATAAACCTTGATGATTTTAAGGTCCAAAAACATAAAGGAACTTCCAAGCTAAAGTGTGACATCAGAATTATTGGACGCAGGAGAAACACCAAAACACAGCTTTAGAATTCCTAAGAATATCCAAGAGAGAATGATGATTTTTGCTTTCATTTCAGGATATTGCACTTTTTTTTCCTGAGAGACCAGGGCAGCAGCTAGCTGTCCCAATTGCAGGGGAATCTTTTGTTACAATAGAAGCAGAAGTGATGTAGATTATTCAAGAATTGAAGTTGATTGGATCTCTTGTCTTAGTTAGTTAAGACTTAAGAGGAGTCAGGGAAAGAACAGGTTCAAAACACAATGAATTCCTTTTACTCAATATCTCAGCATTGGAATTGCCCATCTATGCAGAATAAGCAATGGGAAGAACAATAAGACTCCAGGAAGGGAACTATAAGAAAGAACCTATTTGCAATATGCAGAACAGATAAAATCACTTGTCGTTGTAGGCAGGCTCAATACATAGAAAATAATAGAAACCCAACAAAACAATGAAACACTGGAGTAGACAACCATCACCTTTTGTACGACGCAGCATTATTGCCCTGAGAACTGCTTGTAGTTTCTTGTAACCATTGATTGAATTTCTAGATATTGGCACCTTTATTGTGGTGTAAAAAGATTTGTAGGCAGCATAAGGATCATATCTGAGAAACCTGAAATAGCTATACAAATCATCAATTGCATTTTGAATAGGTGTTCCCGACAAACACCACCTTCTTTTGGCACGAAGAGTGCAGCAGGCTCTAGCTACTTGAGTTCGATGATTTTTAATTGATTGGGCTTCATCTAGTATCACCCTGGTCCAATTAACCCTAGCAAGAGGACCACAATCATAATCGATGGAACTATCTATTCCCTTCCTACCCTTCTTTCTTTTCTTACTAACATTAGCCATCTTCTTCTTCTTATTATTAATTGAAAATTCAGAGGATAATCCATATTTCTCACTATCCTTGTCATCAACTTCATCCTCATCAACTAGAGGTTGCTTTGGCACTTCATTTGTCACAATAGAATATGTTGTCAAAATGACATCATACTTAGCCAATTCAACAGGATCTTTTGTCCGATTACCTCCATGATAAACAAGGAAAGTAAGCTTAGCTTCATCTGCAACTTTATCAACCAACTCCCTTGCCCACTGCCGAAGAATACTTGCTGGACACACAACCAGCGTACCAGCACCTGGTCTCTTTCTCCTAAATGGCCGGGTAGAAGTGCTAACTTGTGGAATTGATTTGATATCATTAGATTCCCCAGTCTGCTTGACTTCATCCAAACCAGGTCGGTTATTCTCATCATCATCATCTAAATTCAATGCTTCAGGTTTGTGATTAGATTGATCTTCCGACTTTGATTTTGACTCCAAAAACTTCTGCATTTGTACAAGGGCAATCATTGAGACAGTTTTACCAAGGCCCTGGAATATGAAAGCATCATTAGTAAACAGAAAACATCAAATCAAAATGACAAATAAAGGCAATGAAGCATCAACTAGATGTCTATATCAGTAACCTGATCATCAGCTAGAATTCCACCTAGACAATGCAAACTTCTAGTTTCCTTCTGAAGCATCCAGGCCAATGCAATCTTCTGTAGAATAAAATGGGTTTTAGTATAACAATGTACTTAATAAAATGAAGGAACATATTACAGTAGACAAACAAAAAGACCTGATGTCTTAGAAGAGGCACCGACAACAAACCATCAGGTGGAGTAGCTTCTGTTTTTGGTTGATTGAGATCCTGCAAAAATCAAGATTCAAGTAATTTGAACTGAGCCCTTCATATATCAATTCCACGAGCAAATTAACATGTAAAATGTGAAGCCAATGTAATTCAGTAGTTCAGATAGGAATCTCATACATCAAAATGCATAAAATTAAACCAAAAGTGGCAAAGTGCAATAGCTGCAGTATAAAGGAATTCTGAATAAAAAATATTTGAGATACAAAATACATATGCATAAAATATTAATGTTTTATATCATACATAATATCAGTTGAGCATATTTAATGAGAAAAGGAAAAAACTGTTATTAACTCATGAAAACATCGTTTCCATTTACTTAATCCTTAAACTCCTTAACAAGCCTCAAGCTCACATGAAAGTTTCACAGTAAAATAAATGCAATATAAAGGAATACTGAAGAAAAAACTGTTGAATTGTAAGAAAAAGAAATAGCTTACCAAATCAAAAGCTTTCTTTTAAGAAATTGAAAAGGGAGTTGGGTTAACAAGCCTCAAGCTCACATGAAATTTTGATAATAAAATAAATGCAATATAAAGGAATACTGAACAAAAAATTTCTGAATTGTAAGAAAAAAGGAAATAGCTTGACAAATCAAAAGCTTTTCTTTTAAGGAATTGAAAAGGGAATGGGTTTTCCACAAGGCATGATTTCATCAAAATGTGGATTTATCAGATAACTCATTAAGACACTATGACTTCACTTAAGCTAAATTCAAATCCATGTAAACCAATCTTGAACACCATGGACCTCAACTAATTTTGTTTCACTCGATCACGACCCCGCCATCGCATCAAAGAAATGTTGCTAAATAGAATTACAGTGGAAATTTCAATATTTAATTCAAACAGAGGCCAGTAACTATTCAGACTATTTAAACAAGCAAAACAACATAGAAATGTTATTCCAAGAAATACCTCCAGTGCAGCTTGATAAATCAGTCGCTCATCATTCCCAGCAACACTTTCTTCACCAACCATGGGACGGTATGCAGTATCACTTGAACCAAATTGAGCAGATGAAATGGACTTTCCATGCATCAAGGATGGAGGTAGCATCCTATTTCCATTGTTTTCATACATCACAATATCCTCATAATTTCCCCTTACGTAATGGTCCCTCATATGGCCCTTACTATTGGTTAAACTTGGCCCTGCCAAATGGTATGTGCTCCCATGGAAATCCCGAGTCTGACTGCTACTACCACACTCCATTAAATTTATTGATTTACTACTGGTTGGAGATCGATAAATAGAAGATGGAAGAGTCCTCTTCAGAGCTTGTTGAGAAGAAAGTTTCTCATAATCTGTACCCGAAACATTAGAAATTCGAGAATTAACAGTCCGAGGCTGACCCATATTCCCATTCTCCAATAAATACAAAGAATCATCTGCTTCTGTAGTTCGCAGATGTGAAGACTTCAGAAATGAATGATCACTCAAACTTGAGCTCCCATTGGAACCAGATTTTCTTCTGGGAGAAGTATGTTGAGTTTGCCCACTATAGCCTGCAATTTTATTTAGTGACGCATGATTAGGAAACCGCAATATATGAGTTAATGGAGGTACTGAATAAATAACCAAAAGAAAAAAATAAAACTAAAGCAAAGCCTTATACATACTCCTAGAGTCCATGCCTGCTGTAGTAGACCAAGATGGAAGAACCCTAGTCTCAGTAGATCTCCTTATAGGTGATGTGTCAAAGTCATCATCTTCAAACAAATCATCACTATCAGAACTGATATTTATAGGATCTACTGCAGCCATCAGTGTTGAATAATAATTCTCCCCTGCTTCAAACAAACTAATTTCCTTTCCTTCAGCAAGGTTGGTGAAAGAATTCTTCAAAAGGAAGCCACCCTGCACTAACAGAACATCCATATCTCATGAATGAGCAAAAGAAACAAGAAAAAAGAGCCATCAGAGCAAAAATATCTTAACTTACCAGGACTTGAAATTAAGCCACAAATCCAATTACTTAAAAAGTACCAACATCTCCAAGTTGCACCAATAAAATAATGAAGATAATCCACTTTGTCTGGCATCTAATTGAAGTGAATTCCACCTTCCTTAAATGGCAGACAGTTAAGCAGTTAAAATCAAGACGTTTGTTTCTATGTGAGAGTATCTAGTTTAAGAAATAGAAGAAACCAAACAATTTGGGAAAAGAAAACTGAACTTTAAGGATTTGATGCATAGTTCAGAATTTCAATTTGAAAATAATTTCTTCTCAACAAATACAAATGACAATACGGTCTTTTATCTGGACCCTAGTGACGAATCTGTTTAGAGTTCTCAAATAGAACCAAAATCTTAAATTTACAATTTTAATTTTGAGATCCATGCATACGTCATGTTGCACTATTTCTTTTAACTGGAGAAAATATGGGAATCAAACAAAACCAACACTCCAATTCTAATCAAGAGTAGTAAGTACCCAAGTAGGGTGAAAAATAGTAATAATGATTGTTATTTCGCTGTCCCCAACAGAAGCTCAGAGAGATGCAAAGTAGAAATTTCCGAAAATGAACACTTGCTAAACTTACTTCAGCATAAATCATCAGTTCCATAGTGATAGATAGGAATGAAACAACAATTACTGAAGCTCGATGTCTGCTCAATTAACAAAATATTACCAGCAACGTTCTGTGTCGCTGGCACTGAGAAGAGTTCTCTTTGAATATGTTTCTCGATTACCAAAAACGAATAAGCAATACAAACTCAATCAAGCAATTGCGGTAATATCAACAGTAGTAAGAAAGAAAAGTTCAATAAATTCAATCTTTACGCAAAATTGCATCCCATAAACTAAAAAACCCACCAAATAAAGAAAAAGGATAAGAAAAACTGAAGCATGCAGGGGGGCGAAAGAAGGCAAACAACTTGATTCAGAAGACATAAAGAAATAAATAAAGAAATGAAATTGCAGAGTTAAAGGGGAAAAAATAGCAACAAACAAAAGCCCATACTACAATCCTAATCCAGAGTAACAAGTAGCAAGGAGGGGGAAACAGCCAGCATCAACAAGGAACAAGAGAGCAACAGAGTAAAGCAAATATAGAAACAAAATAAGACAAATGCAGGGGAAAAAAATAAAGAGGGGAGGGGGAGCTGAAATTGAGAGAGAGGATAAAACCCTACGAGCAAAGGATCGGTGGCCATTGTAGTTCAGTGGAAGAGTATTAGGGCTCGCATTGACCTGAGAAACAGTGAGGTGGAGGAGAGAGAGAATCGAGAGAAACTGAGGGAGGAGTTAACGGACGGCACGGCAGAAGGTAGAGCAGACGGTAGCGTTTCGCGTAAGGAAAGAGATTGTTCTCGCTTCGCTTCTCCCGACTGGCTCCTTGTATGAATTTACTACATATTTGAATATTACTTTTTATATATATATAT
>CAOGCB010043553.1:0-23648 GCA_948266635.1 Cnidoscolus chayamansa
GAAAGCATCCTTCACCGGCCATTCGCACCGGTAGTAATCCAATATGCACTCGTTATCTTGCAAATACTCAGGCAAGTCGTTGTATTTCACCAGTCTCCTCTCAAATTTCTCCTTCTTCTTCGTCGTTGACATCGAAATGATCTTCTCTGCTTCCTCTCTGTCCATCAGCTTCTTAGTACTTTTCATTCTCTTTTTGTTGGAAAATTCGCCTGAGTACTCTCTCCGGCTATTACTCCGATAGTTATCTGCTCTCTGCCGCTGATCTGAATCTTCTGAGTTCCTTTCTCTGTCTTCTTTTTCACTAATCTATGTATGGTTGTTGTTGTTGCTTAACCAGAAGAAGCGCGTGAGACGTTTAAAAAGTCGAAATATTCCTTGGGAAAAGATAAGATGCGCCAGCACTATTTTAAGCGTGAAGTGTTGCTCTTGATTATTGGATCAAGTTTTGATTCAGTCTTCTCATTGCTTTAGGCGTTGTGATATAGATTGATTGTAACTGATCGTGTGGATCATTCGTGTGAAATACTGTCTTTGTTCAGAGTATTCAAAGATGAAAGATGGACGGAAGGTGAGAAATGTAAATCTGGTGAAGAATAACCATTTATATTTTATTTCCCTAAATAATTAAATATAATCTCATAATAATAATAACTAAAATTAATTTATATTTAAATTAAATATAAAAAAAAAGAAAATTAAAACGGTGAAAATGAATAAAACCTTTTTTGTGTTTTTGTTATTTTTAAAAAATCTAGAGCATTCCCTATTTTATTTTAAATTGAATTAAATCGTATTTTTAAAAAATTAATCAAATTGAAATATGCAAAAAAATTCAATCAACTAATTTTTTTTTTCAATTTGAATAATTTAATTTGCCGACCCATTTGAGACTAATGTTTGTTATCGTTGTGTTGAATAATTTGATTTAAAAAAAATAAAATTGAAAATTTAAATCATTAAAACTAAAAATTGAAAACTTATAAAAGAACTAAAAATTTATGTAGCAAAAAATATCTATTTAGAATCAATAATTTATTTATTTATTTTTATAATATTTTTATTTTAAATAAAAGATAATAAATATTTTTAATAAAAGAGTTTAAATATTTTTAATGTTAAAAAATAAAAATATGTATAATTTTTTTAATTAAAATAATTTTTTTTTCAAATAAAATTTAAAAATATCATTCTCCTTCATTTACCATAATAAGGGTTTTTGGTGTTTTCTTTGTTCCTATTTTAAAATTTTATTTACATGTTGATAAATATGTTAATTCTTTGCAACTGTGTTATTATATTTTCAAAGTATAAGTATTTATTGGTTAAGATGGATGATTTCATGAGTTTTCAAATTATTATATTTTTAACTTTGTTAGACATAAAAATTAAGATAAATAATTTATTTAAATTCTTATAAAATCATTTATTCTTAGTAAAGTGTATATGGATGAGTGCATATCCAATTTTATTTGTTATTTATTCATTTGTAACTTTTGCATCTTTTCATCACACAACACTCTTTAGAAAAGAACAAACATTTGGTTATAAATGCAAAAATGTGGATAAGAAAATTTAGCTTAAAAAAAATTCTAATTTTAGTTTTTGGAAAATTATTATTGTAAAGTATGAAAGAAGAGAGTTTGAAGAGTCTGTATTTCTTTATATTATTAAGAAAGAGTAAACTTGTTTTATATACAGTGCTAATTATTATAAGTATACGATATATACAAAATAACAAACTAACAATATATACTAAAGACACATATCAGTAATAACTCTCTCAAGCAAACCTTCAACGGAGCTTGCGCAGATGAGAAGAAAAAAGAGTTTGGCCTAATGGTTTCGTCAAGATATCTACTAGTTGATCTAAGCTCTTGGTGAGTCGGATTTGCACAATGCCTTGTCGAATTTGATCTCGAACAAAATGGTAATCAATTTGTACATGCTTTGTTCGAGCATGAAAAATTGGGTTGGAGATGAGGTAGATAGTGCTAACTTTATCACACCACAAGGTTGGTTGAGAAGAAAGAAATTAAATTTCCTGAAGCAATATTCTTAGCCATATAAGCTATGCGGTTGCATTAGCTAAATCTTTATATTCACTCTTGGTACTTGATTAAGCAACAATAGGTTGTTTCTTACTCGACTAAGAGATGAGATTCTCACCAAAATACACTAAATACCCACTAGTGGAATGGCGATCATCAGGACAGTTCGCCCCATCGTTGTCCGAATAACATTGAATAGAGGAAGTAGTGGACGGACGAAGCTAAAATGCATAAGTGGAAGTTCCCTAGAGATAAAGCAACAACTGTTTGCATGCCTGCCAATGAATATCCATTGCATAATGAAGAAACTAAGCTAGTTTATTGACGGCAAATGTAATGTCTGGCCTAGTCAGAGTGAGATATTGAAGTGCCCAACCACTTGATGATACTCCTAAGCCGAAGACAAGGTGACTCCTATAGACTTGCTCAAATTCAGAGTAGTTGCCATGGGTGTGCGACAAGGCTTGGAATCTTCCATTTGTGTAGCATGGAGAATCTCAGTTACATATTTACTTTGGGATAGAAGAAAGTCATCAGCCAGACGTGTAATTTCAATCCTAAGAAAGTAGTGAATGTCACCAAGGTCATGGACAAGGAATGTAGTTGCTAGCTTGGCAACAAACCATTCTATAAGAGAAAAATCCGAGCATGTAACAAGAATATCGTCAACATAAACAAGCATAAACAGTTTGGTAGATCCATTAGCATAAACAAATAAAGAGTTATCAGCTTGAGTTTGCTGAAATTTAGCTGAAGCTATAAAGGTTTTGAGACGCTCAAACTAGGAACAAGGAGCTTGCTTGAGACGGTAAAGAGACTTTTGAAGCTTACAAACATAATCAGACCGCCTCTGATCAACAAAGCCCTTTGGTTGCTCCTAGGGTGTTCGGTTCTGGTTCTAGTACAGTTCTTAGTAAGAATTAGAACCTGAACTAAATTTCGGTTCTTCGTTCTTTTAGAAACCAGAACTAGAATCAAATTTCAGTTCTCATTTCAGTTTGGTACTATACACTTTCATTTTCAGTTCGGTTCTAGTTTCAATTTTTATTTCTGTTTCAATTTTGCTACGATGTCGGTTTCAGTCCTCAGTTCTTTTATTGATCTCATAAAAAAATTTCAAACCAAACACACATATAATATTTCAATGTTACAATTATCAAATATCCATAATATTAGTATAGTATTTATAACCAAAAGTTTATAATTACTAATCAATACAATAGGAGGACATTGAAATCGTGATGTTGCGGAATGCTTAATAATGATACCTCAAAAAAGTTGGTTGACGTATGCAGAAGACTGGTCCTGCAAAATAGAGAAAAACTACCCTAAAACTCTAATAAATAAGGGCTTAATAAGAATAAAGGAAATCTTTTAAAAGCTAAAAGAAAAGATAATAATAGCTGGAATATGGAATAGAAAATATAGAATAATAATATACGATAGAGAATTAGAATGTTTATGATAGAATGTGGTAGAGAATTAGAATATGTGTACCTAGAGTTCTTTAACCTCTTTATATAGATTTTTACAAGTTGAGAGTCTTAGTCCTACTAGACTAAAAGGTTACAATCCTCTTTTAGGTAAGATTCTATAGTAAAGTTGTATTTGTCTTCCTTTAGTATTATTGAATTAGGACTCGTAGTCCTTAATTGTTTTCTAAATTAAAATCTATTATAGTTTATGTTGAGCTAGGTCCAAATAATTATTTTTTGTTTATGTTTTAAAAAAATATATAATTCTAATAATTTTATTAAAATATAAATATAAAAAATATTATTATATCACATTATTAACAAATTATTTTTTAAACACACACATGTATATAATACATATGTATTATATCACAATATATCTTAATAAATATATTTTATTAGTAAAAAAATATTTAATCATGTTAATAATTATATATATAGTTATGTTAGTAATGATTATATATATAGTTAAGGTGATAATTACTAATATTTGATTTATAAATTAATTAAAACTAGTTGTAATTTAATTATATATATATATATATATATATATATATAAACTTTTTTAATTAATTGATATAAATTCAAATATTTTTAAATTTATACTCACAATAATAAACAAATAAAAGTACATATTATTTAAAAGAACTATTCACTTATCTTGAGTATAAATTTTTACTAATATTTTCTTGAGCTTCTTTTGCTCTAAATGTGGAGATCTTCTTTTCTCCAACTAGCTCATATGTCGAACACAAGAAGATGGAGAGAAGAGGGTTTGGGTCACCCTTGTCTTTGGTGGATCTTCTTTACTTTGGTCTCCAAATGATGTCTATGTGTTCCCTTCTTAGTCTAGTTTACTTGGGTGTTAGAAAAATTGACATGCATGTAGGTTTTGGTGGGACAGAAGAAAGAAATTTCTGCTGGGTTTTGGGGGAGAAGAGAGTTTGGTTGAGAGGAGAATGAGAAGAAAATAGCTGCTGAAATTTTGGTCATTTGCAAATGAGTCTCTCAAGCTCATTTCTCCACATAAATACTAGCCAATTTCCTTAGGTTGGGTCATATTTTATTTGAGATTTGGAGCAAATTTGGAGCCTATTTAGTCAAGCATGGCCGACTACTTTATCTCATAGTTTCAGTACAACCCATTTTCTTTATGGGTTTGGTCCAACTCAATTTCCTATCTTTGTCCATTTTATTTTTCAACATTTGGACACATCTCTTTATTTAATTATTTTGACTAGTTTTAGCTTTGTTTTTGATAAATTTTAAAACATAAAAAATTGTAGTCAACATCCTAAATAAAATTTATATAAAATTTCATAATTTTATCTAGTCATGAAAGCTTCCAAATAAAAATAAAACGGATTGTCTTGTACTGAAATCTCAGTAATCAGACAGTTTCGACCTTTATTTATTCTCACTATATTTTCATACCTCAAACAATAGAATTTAGTAAAATGATATTATAAACAATTGTAGCTAACATTCACAGTTTTCTATTGATATATTATTTATTATTTTTAGACATCAATTGGTTCTTCAAAATAGGAACACAACACAGACATTTTCACTATTTTCATGTCATATTTTACACTTTACTTTTTTTTATTTCTCACTATCATGTGCATGATTATTTTCACATGAATTATTTAATTAAAATTCATATATGAGAAAAATATTTTCTATTAAATTTTATATTCACATTTTTTTTATTACATACAAATTTCGGGATGTTACAAGGAGCTCCTTTGATGTTACAAGGATCCTCCGACAGCTAATGACGAAGAATAAAGGAGAGATGCAAGTTTGGGAAAGAGTATGCGAAGAAAGGGAGGTTATGATAAGGGGTATGGAGATGCAATCGAGCCACAGTATACACCTTCGCAAACAAACTATAGCCATAAAAGTGGTTATGGGTACTCAGAGAGTGAAAAGTCGGGGTACCCTAATCAAATGCCTTTTCCCCCATTCATGCCTTACCCTTTGTACTTTTCATAATACCATACCTACCCTATGTATCCATTATACCCAGGATACCCAAGGGCCATACCAATGCTTTAACAACCAACTCCCTCAGCTCCTCAACTTACTACTGAACTAAAAGCTTCTGAACCCTAGTCATTTGGAGCCGTACCAATTGGTAGGGAGAAAGCAAAGTTTACTTGGATGCCCCAAAGTATAAGGAAAGGGATGATCCAATTGAGAATGTAAAGGTAGTTAAAGTAATCATTGACGAGTTGGAGGTGAGTGATAGCCGAGCCATTCAAAAGGCATGGTTTACACTTCAGTGTAAGAAGGTGAAAGAATGGTTCAAAACCCACATAGAGCCCTGTATAAGCAAGCTATCCTGGTAATAGTTCACTAATGAGTTTATTAATGGGCATTCCCAAATAGTTTGAGGGAATTAAAGATGATAGAATTTGAACAACTAAGGTAGTCAGATGACATGAGTGTGGACGAGTACATGGAAAAGTTCACAGACCTGCTGCAATATTTTGGACATGTCTACGATACCAAGAGGAAGAGGGCAAGACAATATGCAATGAAACTAAACAACAAGTATTCCCCACTCATAATGGCAGCCAAATGAGATAACTTTCATTCATTAATTGATGTGGCTTGGAAGATGGAAGCAAGTGCTATTATTAAAGGAATGACAATGCCTCGTTTTTCCAGGAAAGAAACATTCGCAATTCCCCGAGCCACTGATACAAGGAGATTTGACTTCACCTCACTCGCCACCCTAGTACTGAGTGGTAAGAAGGGTGGTAAGTTATCAAAGAAGTCAAAGAAAAAAAATTCTAGAAGTTGAAGTTATGGTTAGGCATGGACAATGGATCCAGATCAAGGTTATATGGTTTGACCTGCACTAGATGTGGAAAGATGCACTAAGGCTAATGCAGATATAGGACCAACGCTTGTTACCGATGTGGTCAAGAGGGACATATAGCTCGGGATTGTCCAAACATGGCTAGCATGGTGCAGACACAGTAGACAAGATCATGTTGTGTTATCCAACAGAATGTTAGAGCGAGTCTTATGCTTACTTCACAAGGAAGAGGTAGAGGCGGAGGATCTGAATCATCTTCAAGAGTTCAAGTAGGAGGCTCTATGTAGCCACCCCTACCCAGACCCATGAAGACGCGAGCAAGGTGCACATTTGGATTGCCTACTACTATTGTCTACCTTGTTGTGCATATCTATTTTGTGCGTAATTTTTATTTCTTATGAATATTATATTTTTATAACCTGTTAACTTTATTAGATTAAAAATCAGCAAAATTTCCCCTATATATAAAGGCCCTCAAACTTGTACATCTAGACCTATTCCAAAATTTATATAACTGCATCATTACACAAGCATCTCATCATATAAAATATGTTTATAGTAATCTAATTCATAAGATCAACTAACGTATTATTTAACTACATACAACTCTATGTACATGCCAAAATTAATATATTTATAGTTTCAAAGCTTTAGATAAACCAACTGATGTGTTCTTCAGCTGCTATTGCTGTTGTGGATCAGTGGATGAATCTCCTACTGCTTTACTATCTTTTACCTGCATATGGAAACCAACCAATGCGCTAAGCTATATGCTCAATGGGTATAAAAAAAACAATAACATAATGTAGAATAATAATCAATATACTATATCATTTTATGTATTGCAAATAATTCACCTTTACATATCATGCTAGAAAGTTTAATATATAATCATATAACTTGGAATCATATTTCGCATGCTACAATCACCAATGCATGTGTAATAATAATTGTATGTGACTCTTTCTTTTAACGGTATGTAAACCTTTTTGTGTGTTTGATTTTTCATCTATTTGCAATAATGAAAAGCATGATCATGATGATTTTTTAGGCTCATGTAACTTATGATAGGCTTGAATGCTAGGTACAGGGAATGTAAGCAGCTAAGTACAAGTGCTATCAATAATAAGTACAAGGAGCCTAAATTGTTTGTCTGTGTGTGGTAAGGCTCTAAACTAACCAAACCGATGAGATAACCATAGTAGCCTCAAAATCAACTACATGGTGCAGTACTGCTAAGAATTATGGCATGCCATACCCTTATGCTAACTCTGATACCCACTAAAGTAAAATAGGGCTAATGTTACCATTTATAGTATTTTATATGTAATTATGTGTTACTGAGAAACATGCACCACCATTATGTCCAAATTATGCCAAATGATCATTCTATATACTCGTGTATCAATATGCACAATTTGACATAATTTTATGTCATTTCAAACTCGGATACAAAATTTATCACAATTTGCACTTTTCGTGCCCAAGCTTGCTATCACAACTTTTAGATGATTACCATATTGGTTGTAGCCATTCTATAACATCTATAGGTCATTCATGCTAATATTTCAAGCATAAAACATTTAAGAACAACCATATGATCATAATCAAAATGGGGCAGCAACATGACAATAGCTTAGCGCATATGCAACAATTCGCAAAAAGTCGAGTTTTACTTGATTAGATCAACATTACAATATCATTTATCATACCAATGATTTTTTCCTAAAGCAAAACATAATTATGCACAAAGGCAACAAAATTTACCACAATTTAAGCATATTTGCATATACATAAAACTGAAAATATAACATAAAAATTTTGCCCTCATCTTGGTGCATCCTTTTTACACATACACTTTGCAATTGCACTAACCTATGTTTGATTTCATTTTTGTCCAGCCATAGTTACCCTAACTTAATAATATTCTTTTACACATTTATAGTCTTTAAATATCACATTTTTAATGGCATCTATTGTCAAAATAAAATACCTAAACAAAATAGTCATGTTTGCATACTCACATATGCATACACAGTTGGACATCACCTAAACTTGGTACCTAAACTCAAAATTAATACGCTCCAACACCTCCTTTCAATTATACAGAATATTTAGGACATATTTAGTTCAAGTTTGGCATAAGAAACCACTTAAAATTCCCCTTCCAAGTAATACCCAAATCGGCCACAATCCAAAACACAACTAGTAACTTTTTTCTTTCAAAACTTTCCGCCATCAAATTTAATATTCTAACCCCTTATTCACAAACCCTAAGGTGTTATGCAACCTCCCAAATCAAGCAGAACATAACCTAATTCAAAAAAATGGAAAATATCAAGGAAAGGAACCATAAGCTGCAACCTATGCTCAAACATCACCCTACCTTGGTTCCACCATCAATATTTCTTACTTTTCCCTTCTTGTATACTCTTCCTTGTGGTGTTAGGAAGGATTTTTGCATGCTAGGACACTTCAAAATATGGTGGGAAGTTGTGTTTGCAAGCTTTGCTTGAAAGCTACTTATGGTGGATGGCAAGGTGCACCAATGATTTTGAAGAAAGATAAAGAAGCAACTACCCACTTCTGATGGTTTTCACCTCTTCTACAAAATTTTTTATGTCTATTAAGGTAGATGTAGGTCTAAGATGGCTTTGGGCAACATCTTGGATGGCTAAGATTAGTTTTGACTTTTAAATTTTTGATAATTCTACATTGACCTACTTAACCCTTCCTATTTCTATACTGCACCACCACTTAACCTTTTTATAAATTGACCTACTAAGCTTTATTTAGTGTTATTCAAGTCCTTTTCATTTGTATTTCAAGTTTGTTTTAGAAAATTACACTTTACACCTCATGTACGGAAGCATACTTGCCACTTTGTCCATTTTGCCATTTTTAGGTTTTATCAGGTAACTTTAATTTGCAATTTTAAAAAATTTGTGTAGCTTATTTTAAAATTTTACTTCCACTCATTAAACATGTTTTAAAATTTTGTTTTCATTTTTGAATTTAACTTTTAAGTCATAAGCACCTCGGTGTTAAGCTAGCATGTTGGATAAGCTAGCACCTTCTCTAGTGTTACTTACTCATGCGTAACTTTAACCCTAAACATGATTGTGATTATATTAGTAACCTTTTATTTTTACTAAACTGTATCTAAAATAATATATCATGTCTCTTACATAATATATCATGACTCTAACTAGGTATAACATAGTGGGTGTAATAACCTTCCCCTCTTAAGAATTTTCATATGCAAAATTCTCTATCTAAATAACTGACGGTATTGTCGCCTCATAACCTCCTCACTCTCCCAAGTGGCTTCTTCTATATTGTAATTTCTCACTTTCACCAATGGGGCTTCTTTCTTTCTTAACTATTTAACCTATATTTCTAGGATCTGAATTGGTTCCTCCTCATAAGTCAAGTCTGGTTGCACATTTATCCGTTCAACTGATATCACATGCAAGGGATCTGATCTGTATCTCCTAAGCATAGTACCTAAAACACATTGTGGATCTGATCTAACTTTGGGGGTAAAGCTAGTCTATAAGACAATGGACCCACATGTTCAATGACTTCGTATGGACTAATAAACCTAGGACCCAACTTACCCTTCTTGCCAAATCTCAATATCATCTTCCATGGGGACACTTTCAAAAACACTTTTTCCCTAAGTACTCAATATCCCTCCTCTTGATGTCAACATATGACTTTTACCTATTGAGGCAGCTTTCACTCTCTCTCTGATAATCCTCACTTTTTCTTCAACATCCTTTACCAAGTGTGGACCCACTATCTTACTTTCACCCATTTCTGGCCATGTAAGATGAGTTTTGCATTTTCTTCCATAGAGAGCTCATAACGAAGCCATTCTTATACTAGACTGATAATTGTTGTTGTATGCAAACTCTACCAATGAAAAGGTATCTTTCTCAATTGCCTTCGAAGTTAATGACAAAACCATATAGCATATCTTTTAATATTTGGATCACTCTCTCTGATTGTCCATCGGTCTGAGGGTGAAAAGTTTTGTTATAATTCAATTTAGTTCCTAGTGCTGCATGGAGCTTCTTCTAAAATCTAGAAATGAATTTCTAATCTCTATCTAAGATTATGGAACAAGGCACTCCATGTAATCAAATTAACTCATTTATATATAATTCAGCCAATTTGTCGAATGAGTAGTTGATTTTGATAGGAAAAAATGGGTTGATTTTGTCAATCTATCTACAATTACCCAAATTGAATAATGCTTCTTCGGTGTCAAAGCTAAACTAGTAACTTAGTCCATTGTGATCCAATTCCATTTAGACTTTGGTATGGGAATAAGATGCAACAACCCTAATGGAACTTGATGTTTAGCTTTAAGTTGTTGGCTTGTCAAACATCTAGCAGCATGTTTTGTAATATCTTTCATCCCTGACTATCAATACTTCTGTTTTAAATCTTGATACATTTTAGTACTCTCTGGATGCATACTGTATAGACTATTATGTGCCTCCTCCAATATGGTTTGTCTAATATTACTGTTCTGAGGAACACATATCCTATTTTTGTAGTATAAACATCCATTATCTCTTATTGTGTACTGATCAGTCTTCCCCTCTTTAGCATGTCTTGTCCATTTGGCTATCTTATTATCAGTTGGTTGTGCCTCATTAATCTATTATAGGAAATTAGGTCTTACTACCAACTCTAGCACAATGGCCCCTTCTATTACTACTGAAAATTTGGCATTCATAACCCTTAATGCAACTAGTGATTTCTTCTAAGAGCATCATCCACTACATTAGCTTTACTAGAATGGTAGTCCATGATGTAATCATAATCTTTTAGTAACTCTAATCATCTCCTTTGTCTCAGTTTAAGCTCTTTCTGAGTGGGCAAATATTTTAAACTCTTGTGATTTGTGTATAGATAGCATCTTTCACCATATATGTAGTATAACTGCAAGCTCCAAATCATGGGTGGCATAGTTCCTCTCATGTGTTTTCAACTGCCTAGATTCATATGTAATTGCCTTGCCCTTCTGCAAGCTCCAAACCATTGTGTGATGCATCACACTACATAATAATGTCCTTGCCTGATATTGGTTGGGTAAGTACTGGAGCTTCTGTCAACATAACTTTCAACTTCTCTAAGCTCTCTTGACATTTGTTATCCTAGATAAACTTTACATCTTTCCTGAATAGCCTAGTTAGAGGAGCTACTATTAATGAAAATCCCTTTACAAATCTCCTATAATAACCAGCCAACTCAATAAAACTTCGAATTTTAGTGACATTTTTAGGTGGCTTCCATTCTAGTATAGCTTCTAATTTCTTAGGGTCAACTCTGGTTCCCTCTACCTACTAATACCACATGCCTAAGAAAAGAAATCTCATCTAGACAAAATTCACATTTACTAAACTTGGCATACAATTATTTCTCCCTCAAGGTTTGTAGTATTGTTCTTAAGTGTTTGTCATGCTCCCCGACCAATAGCATGCCTTGCCTCAAATAAATAAACTCCCTCTTCATTTCCTCTATATATAGATCCCCAATATACTTCCTTCTAAACTTTGTTAGAAAATACTCCCATGTTCTCTGCTCAGCTCTAACTAGCTACGATGTGGTCTGCCGCCATTGATATACCTACTCCTTCAGTAGGGAGACTACACAAATCACATTATCTCCTAGAGCGCTCTATAGCATCTCCAACACTCTTTCTATACCATTTAACCAATATTCTATTGCTAAGGCATCATCTTCTTTTCTGACTCTAAATTCTGTAGCTTTATATTTTCGGAGCTTTTCCATAGGTGGTTTAGCAGGTGCATGTACTACAATATGTGTTGGAGGTGCTGCTCCTATCACTTGCCTTAACATATCATCTAATTACTAAAAGAAGGCATCTTGCCCTAGTGTGGTTGTATTGTGAATGGGTGCAACACTCTCTAGTTCAGCAGCTTCAGGAGGGGCATGACTCTTTGACTCCTCCTCTATGACTTGCTGAGATCTTAAGTCCATCTTACCTATAATACAAAAATCCAAATATATATCCACATTAGAATCACATCATAGCTTTGACAAATTTTGGCATGGACAAAGACTCTAACTCCAAATTAAAGTATAGGACTACCTAAATTGTGCTCTAATACAAAAAAATTATAGCAACGCCTACCCGGACCCATAAAGACCGGAGCAGGGTACACCATTGGATTGCCTACTACTAATGTCTACCTTGTTGTGCATACCTATCATGTACATAACTTTTTTCTTATGAATATTTTGTTTTCATAACTTGTTAATTTTATTAGATTAAAAATCAATAGAGTTTTCTCTATACATAAGTGCCCCCAAACTTGTCACCTAGACATGTTCCAAAATTTATATAACCACATCATCACACAAGCATCTCATCACATAAAATATGTTTATAGCAATCTAATTTCTAAGACCAAATAACATATTTTTTAACTACATACAACTCCATGTAGATGCCCAAATTAATATACGTATAGTGTTAAAGCTTTGGATAGACTAGCTGATGTGTTATTTAACTGCTATTGTTATTGTGGATCAATGGATGAATCTCCTACTACTTTAATGTCTTTTACCTGCATATGGAAACCAACCAATATGTTAAGCTGCATGCTTCGTGGATATATAAAAAACAATAACATAATGTAGCATAATAATCAACATACTATATCATTATATGTACTGCATAGCAATCATCTTTACATGTAATGCTATAAAGTTTAACATATAATCATATAAAATGCAATCATATTTCACATGCTACAATCACAAATGCTTGTGTAACAATAATTGTATGTGACTCTTTATTTTAACTGTATGTAAACATTTTTTGCGTATAATTTTTCAGTTATTTGCAATAATAAAAAGCATGATCATGATAATCTTTTTTTACACTCATGTAACTAATGATATGGTCAAATGCTAGATATGGGGAATGTAACAAATTAGATACAAGTGCTACCAATAATAGGTACAAGGTGCCTAAACTGTTTGTCTGTGTGTGGTAAGGCTCTAAACTAGCCAAACTAATGAGGTACCCATAGTAGCCTTAAAATCAAATGTATGATGCAGTACTGCTAAGAACTATGGCATGCCTTACCTTTATGCTAACTCTGATACCCACTAAATTACAATAAGACCAATGTTACTATTTATAGTCTTTTATGTGTCATTATGCATTACCGAGAAGCAGCTACCCACTTATGCTGGTTCACCTCTTCCATAGACTCTTTTATGTCTATTAAGGCAGATGTAGGGCTAGGATGGCTTTGGGCAGCACCTTGGATGGCTAGAATTAGTTTTGCCTTTTAAACTTTTGGTAATTCTATATTGACCTATTTAACTCTTCCTATTTCTACATTGCACCACCATTTAACCTTTTTGTAAATTGACCTATTAATCTTTATTTAGGTGTTATTCAAGTCCTTTTCACGTGTATTTCAAGTTATTTTCAAAAAATTACACTTTAGACCCCATGTATGGTAGCATACTTGCTACTTAATCTATTTTGCCCTTTTTAGGTTTTGCCGAGTAACTTTAATTTGCAATTTTGACAACTTTGTGTAGTTTATTTTAAATTCTTACTGCCACTCATTAAACATGTTTTAAAGTGTTGTTTCCATTTTTGAATTAAACTTTTAAGTCATAAGCACCTTGGTGTTAAGCTAGCACGTTAGTGTAAGCTAGTATCTCCCTTAGTGCTACTTATATGTGCTTAGCTTTAACCCTAAACATGATTGTGATTATATTAGTTACCTTCTATTGTTAATAAATTTTCTATAACATATTATATCATGTCTCTTACATAATATATTATGCTCTAACTCGGTATAACATAATGGATGTGACACTCTGCACCAGTAAGGATCTTCACCATGATCCAACAGGAGGCCAGCACCTCCAACATCATGGTGTCAGTTATGATTTTAATCGGATGCTCAGATATACATGTATTGATAGACCTAGGAGCATCCCATTCATTTATAGCACCGAGAGTAGTGAACAAAATAGTAGTCATAATGACTCAGATGGAGTGTCCCTTATGGTTAGTAACCCAAATGTGACCCCACAATGGCAAAGCAGATTTGCCAATGTTATCCAATTTTTATAGAGGATAGATGTCTTCCAACTAACCTGGTGGTTCTAGAGCTGATAGGCTTTGATGTCATTCTAAGGATGGATTGACTTTCTATGTACAATGCTATCTTGGACAATAGGAACAAGGTGGTGAGAATCAGAGGACATGGAGCTATGATGTGACATTTTAAGGGGACACGACAAGTATGCCTACAAGCATAATTTGTGCAATTCAAGCACATAGGTTACTTAAGAAAGGCTGTCAGGGTTACCTAGCATATGTTAGGGATAATAAAGTAACAGTAAGAGGGTCAGAGTCAGTGTTGATGGTAAGAGAGTTTCTAGATGTCTTTCTTGATGACCTTGCAGGTTTTCCACATGATAGAGATGTTGAATTTGAGATAGAGTTAATATTGGGTGCAAGACCCATTTTTATCCCACCTTATATGATGGCACCTACAAAACTAAAGGAATTGAATGCACTCTACAAGACCTAGTGGACAAAGGTTTCATTAGGTTGAGTACATCGTCTTGGGGTGCACCAGTGCTGTTTGTACAGAAGAATGATGGATCAATAAGATTGTGCATTGACTACAGGTAGCTAAACAAAATGATAGTAAAGAATAAGTATATTTGACCAGTTATCAAGAGTCGAATGATTCTCCAAGATGGATTTGAGGTTGGGTTATCATCAGCTAAGGATCAAAGATGATGATGTACTGAAGACAACCATTAAAACTCAATATGGGCACTATAAGTTCCTTGTAATGTCGTTTGGGTTAACAAAATGTCCCAGCAACATTCATGGACTTAATGAATAAAGTTTTCAAACCATATCTAGATCACTTTGTGATAGTCTTCATCGACAACATCCTAATGTATTACAGACACTAAGAGAGCATCAGTTGTATGTGAAGTTCTCGAAATGTGAGTTCTAGTTAAGGAGCATTTCTTTATTAGGTCACATGTTGTCAAAACATAACATCAAAGTTGACCCTAAGAAAGTAGAGGCAGCAACAGACTGGCCTACACCTATGATGGTAACATAGATCAAGAGATTTATGGATTTTGTTGGGTACTACAGGAGATTCATGCAAGATTTCTCCAAGATAGTTGCTCCTATAACCAAATTGATGCAAAAGAACCAAAGGTTCATATGGTCTACAGAATGTGAGGAAAGTGTTAATAAGCTAAAGAAGAGACTGACCATAACACCGGTGTTAGCCTTGTTGAAGACAAGGGAAGACTTCACCATATTTTATGATGCATCTAGAGTGGATTTAGGGTGTGTTCTGATGTAGAACAATAGAGTAATAGCCTATACATCGACGCAACTTAAGAAACATGAGAGGAACTACCCTATTCACAATCTAAAGATGTCTGCAATAATTTTTGTTCTGAAAATATGAAGGCATTACCTCTACGGGGCACGGTGCAAGATCTTCATAAATCATAAGAGCCTTCAGTATCTACTGAGTTAGAGGGAGCAATCTGAGACAGAGAAGGTGGGTCAAGTTGCTTAATGATTATGATTGTAGAATACAGTACCATCCGCGCAAGGAAAATGTAGTTGCTAATGCCTTTAGTTGAAAATCGTGAAGTAGCCTATCCTATATTACTATAGTGAGACAGCCAGTGGTTAGAAAATATAGCAGAGAATGGTGCCTTAGTGGCACAAATATGAGTCACTCCAATTTTTCTTGAGTAGGTGGCTCAAAAACAATATGAAAACCCAAAGTTGGTCAGAATAGTAGGAATGGTGGAATTAAGGGAAACAGAGGAATTCATATTTAATAGCCAAGGAAATTTTCACTTCAATAACAAATTGTGTGTGTCTGATGACATAGCATTAAAGGGGAACATTATATGGGAAACACATGATGCCATGTTCACCCTGCGGCCACAAAGATGTACTAGGATCTGAAGGAAGTATATTGGTGGCCTTCCATGAAACAAGAAATTGCTTAGTTCGTGTCATAGTGTGATGTGTGCCAAAGAAAGTTAGAGCATCATAAGCCAGCAAGGATGCTAAACCCACTATCGATTCCCGAATGGAAGCGGGAACACATCTCTATGGATTTTGTAGTTGGACTACTAATCAGCTCCAATCGATGTGACTCCATCTAGGTCATTGTTTGCAAACTAACAAAGGCAGCACACTTTATACCAATCAAGACTGAGTATTCAATGCATAAGCTGGCACAGATCTATATACAGGAGATTATCAGACTACATGGTACGTAGGTGTCTATAGTATTTGATAAAGGACCCTAGTTCATCTCATAGTTCTAGAAAAGTTTGTAGAGTGCTATAGGTACACATTTAGATTTCAACATGGCCTTCCTTCCACAAATAGATGGATAATAAACAAAGGACCATTCAAATGATAGAGGACATGCTTCAGATGTGTGTGTTAGACTTTGGAGGTTCATGGAAGCAACATCTGCCATTGGTAAAGTTCACTTACAATAATAGCTACTATTCGAGCATAGGAATGGCTCCATATGAGGCACTTTTATGAAAGGAAGTGCAGGTCTCTAGTGTGCTGGGAAGAAGTGGAGGAGAGAGTTTTTATTAGACCCAAAATTGTGGAGATCACTAACAGGGTGGTTCCCATAATTAGGGAAAGACTCAGGACCATAATGAGTAGGTAAAAGAGCTATGTTGACGTCAAAGGGAGACAACGTGTGTTTCAAAAGGGGGGCATGGTGCTACTGAAGGTATCTCCAATGAAGGGGGTGATTCGTTTTGGTAAGAAGGGTAAGTTAACTCCTAGGTATAATAGACCATTTGAAATTGCTTAGAAGTTGAGTGATGTTACCTACAAGCTCGATTTACCTGCTTCCATGGAGAGAATTTTGCGGTATTCCAATATCAATGTTGAGGAAGCATATGTCAGATCTAAACAAGGTTCTCAGAGAGCCAGAGTTCGAGGAATAAGGAAATACCCATGGTAAAAGTGTTGTGGAACCATCACAATGTAAAGGAATGTACTCGGAAAACCAATGAATATGTGGTTCAATATTATTCCCATTTGTTTCACAGATGAGTGTCTTAGACAAGAAATGTATCCCTCTAATGTAATGTAATTATATGTAATAAAATGATGTCATATTATGGATTATGAATGTGTTCATGAAATGTTGAGATTGATGTTATGGGCCATGGAAATGTTATATGTATGAAACATATGTATGGTGAACATTTGGGGAAATGTTTTTAAAGAGGTGAAAGAGTGTAACACCTGACACTTCTCTAATATCGGAATTTAGATTTTCAAGATAGAAAATTCTCAAAATATTTAGATGTCAGGCCGAAAAAAAATGGTTAAGGATAAAATGCAACAAAGGAATTGAGTAAGGACTAAATCATAAAAAGAAAAATGATAAAAAAAAGGTTAAAAAATGGTAGAAATGGAAAAGGAAGATCACGAAAGGGAAAAATGGGAAAAACGGACATATGCAGGTTCGGAGCCAAACCAAAGCCAAGCCATCTCCCATTGAAAGGAAGAAGGAAACAGTAAGGGAAGGCTTTCGTTGAATCATTTTCCTGCGATAGACATACTGTGCCCAGAATTTCCTCTAAAATAGCCAAAGATAACAACAAGTTTGAGTAGTAGAGTTAAGTTTCCACGCATTAAAGGCACAAACAACGGCGATACTTGAAGGGATTCAAGTTCTCCCTTTCTGATTGTCACAAAAACAAGTTAGTTAGCCTTTCTCTAACTTGTTTTGGGGTAAATGGGTGAAAAATAAGACATGTATGAAGCTTAGAGACAATAGAGATGAAAATGGACGGGTTTAGGTGAACCCTTATCCTTGAAAGAGATGTGTTATTACATGTTTATAATGGATAAAATGGGATGTGATCTATGCATCTAGGTTAGTAAACATCGAATATGTTGTTGCATGTGAGATTGGTAACATATTTGTGCGTTAAGATTGATATTTCAAAAAATGCAGAACATGAGATGACGATAAATAGAAAATGAACAACGTTGATGTTTAATATAATGTAGGTATTGAAATGTTAATGCTAAGGTAGGTGACGATGTTAGAGGTTAAAGGAGTTTCCAGGTGAAAAATGTTAGTTTTACGCGTCTATATAGATTGAAAACACATGGAAGCTAGTTTTGACCTTCGAAGGAAAATCTAGTGTCATAAAAAGAAAAAGGATAAAAGAGGTTAAAAAAGGATAGAAATGGAAAAGGAAGATCACAGAAGGGCAAAATGGGAAAAATAGACATATGCAGGTTCGGAGCCAAACCAAAGCCGAGCCATCTCCCTTTAAAAGGAAGAAGGAAATAGTAGGGGAAGGCTTTCGTTGAATCATTTTCCTATGATAGACATATTGTGCCCGGAATTTCCTCTAAAATAGCCAAAGATCACCAATTAAGCTCAAAGAAGTAATAGGGGTGAAGATTCACCAAGGAAACTTACAAAAACAACAAGTTTGAGTAGTAGAGTTAAGTTTCCACCCATTCAAGGCACGAACAATGGTGAGACTTGAAGGGATTCAAGTTCTCCCTTACTAATTGTCACAAAAACAAGTTAGTTAGCCTTTCTCTAACTTGTTTTGGGGTAAATGGGTGAAAATAAGACATGTATGAAGCTTGAAGACAATAGAGATGAAAATGGATGGTTTTAGGTGAAACCCTTATCCTTGACGGAGATGTGTTATTACTTGTTTATAATGGATAAAATGGGATGTGATGCGTGCATCTAGGTAAGTAAACATCGACTATGTTGTTGCATGTGAGATTGGTAACATACTTGTGTGTTAAGATTGATATTTCAAAAAATGCAGAACGTGAGATGACGATAAATAGAAAATGAACAACGTTGATGTTTAATATAATGTAGGTATTAAAATGTTAATGCTAAGGTAGGTGACGATGTTAGAGGTTAAAGAAGGTGTTTCCAGGTGAAAAATGTAAGTTTTACGTGTCTGTATAGATTGAAAACACAGGTAAGTTGGTTTTAACCTTCGAAGAAAAATTTAGTGTCTGACGGCCAGAATGAGAATCTAGTCACCATGAACTAAGCTTCAAAACAAGTTATAAAGATGACAGAAGGATAATATCGAGGCATTTTATGACTAAAAAAAAGAATAAATAAATGAATAAAGTAAATGAGGAAGCATAGGCATTGATTGACTTGGTCAACGAAATGACTTGGTAATCGAGGGTTATAACCAAGACAATACTTAGTCACCTTCGAGTGGTCGAAATTCTAACACTAGTACCGATCCAGTACGGCCGGGCTATTACACTTATTGTTCTCAAAACAGGTTAGTTGGACTCCTTTTAGCTTGTTTTCAGGCAATGGGTTGATTTTAGGTATATGCATGTAAGTTTTGGAAGTGTTCTTGAATAATGGTTGTTTTCGGGTTTGAGTCCTGATTTCATTGATTTGAGATAATGCATGTTAATTTGAGTTAAAGATGATGTTATGGTGAAGTTTCATGTTGAGAAACACCACAAATGTTATTGCATGTTGATTCGACAGCCATTTATGAATGTTTTGAAGTTGAAATTGTAAACTTGCAGCTTTTGAGTTGAAGATGGATAAAATGCAGAAAATGTATTATTAGATGTGTATAATTGTTTATTACAATGTTTAAATATTGTTGTTGAGCTTAAATGTTGATGAAATAAGTTATAGAATGTGTTTATGATGTCAAAATGTGAATTGAGAAGTTATAGGAACCGTAAATTGTAAGAAGCTGGTTTTTCACCTTTTAAGAAAAATTCAATTTTCGATTGTTGGGACAGTAGTTCGGTCACCAAAAACTAAGCTTTTTATCGAGCCATAAAGGGTAGACAAAAGATGCTATTGAGGCATTTCTTAGTTTGGTAGAGTAATAATAGGATGGTTAAAAGGTGTTTCTAAGACATCATTTTACCAAAGTCAATGAATAATAGCTCAGTAGTCGAATGATGAATCATGACATCATTCTGTTCGAGCTACAATTTGGCAATAGAAGAATGAAAATAATTCATCTTTCGGTTAAGGTGACAATTTGGTACTAAAAGATATCGGTTCAGTATCACTCGGTTAATTAAATGACTCAGATAACCGAATGGTTTATAGAATGGTTCATCACGAATCATTTGAATCCTCACCATAGTAACAATAGATCCAAAAAATAACTTATATTTATCTAAATAAGTATAAACTGATGTTATGTTATGTGGAAAGTCATGAGAGTATTTTTAAAGTATTTTAATAATTTATAATTAGTCTTTTATCCTAGTTCGTCATCCAGGACCAGACCAAGGAAACCAAGGACAACACTAAAAAGGTGAAATATTCATCTTCACATATCTAGTATATGAGTGGATACAGCTAAAATATTTTATGATAGAGAATATTGTTAAATGTTTTACGGCATGTTCATGCATCATGGATATTATAGGATGTTTGCATTAGAACATGAGGTATGACGCATTGCGTTGTTACATGATATGTGAAGGGTAATGTTGAATGATCTAGGTTATGTTATGTTACGTTATGACCCACGGAAAATATCCTTCAAAATGTACCTATGAATGTCCGTTTGGAATGTCCCTTGAGATGTACCATGGACCGACCTCAAATGACACATTGATTTATTTTAGGATGTTTCATAGGATATGCATGTTATGTTTATGTATATGGTAAATCAAAGATGGCTAAAAGGAGTTTCTTGGTGCATATTAAAGTATCGGTAGTTCCAAGAAGATGGCTTGCCAACTGGAATTACTCAGAGATCTTGGTGACAATATTACTTTATGTGCAGTGTTTAAAAGTGTTGCATACACGTGCACGAAATATATATTTTTATGAATTCTGTTTTTTGTGTCTGTTCACTAAGATATTCAAATAGCTTACCCATTTTATATCCTCCTATCCCAACCCTTTTCGATCCCATTTTTCACAGGCATGTAGGACGTACTGGAATTAACAAGGTAGAATGGACGTGTCCTTAGATGTACATGTGTTGCCACTACGATTAGTTTAATATTTTTATGTTAAGAATATTTAATGTAACGTATAATGGTTAACACCTTAAGTTATGTTTAAATCTCATGTATAATAAAAATTATAAGTAGACTAAGGCATTTATATAAATGTTATGTTATGATGTAATGGGTTACCTGTAACTAGGAATTTAAATATTCCTTCCATATTATTATGCCTTAATATAGTTGAATACATGATATTTCCATGTTTAAATGGTTTGAAATGGAATATAAATGAAATGTTAATGTAAATGTAATGATAATGAATGTAAAAATGTTAATGGAATATAATGTAAGGCTTATTAGGATTTCGGTTATCTTTGGGTGGACGGGTTTCTAACGTTGGTAATAAGTCGAGAAACCAGGCTATTATAGGAATAGTAGGAAAGTCAATGAAGGCGAGATGGACCTACGAGGGGTAAATGGAGCAAAAGTTCTTGCATCAGCCATAAGCCATAAGGACATATGTTCTAAATTTACCTTCAGGATTAGCATTGGAACTTAATAATTGTTATTATGTTCCATCTTTATCTAAGCACATAATCTCAGTATCCTATCTAGTAGAACAAGGACATTCGATCTCTTTTGATAAGAACAAGGGCTATCCAGTTTATCTTGAGAAGATATTTTATTTCTCGGTTAATAATATCAATGGAATATATGACACGTGTGAGTCTTGTTTATTGGCAACATGACAAAAACGCCCTTTAATGGTAAAGGTGCATGTGAAAGTGATGTATTAGAGCAAATACATAGTGATGTATATGGCCTAGTGACAACATTTGCTAGAGGTGGATACCTATACTTCATTGCCTTTATCAATGATCACTCATGATATGGATGTGTGTACTTGATGAAGTATAAATCTGAAGCCTTTGAAAAGTTAAAAGAATTCAGAAATGAAGTAGAGAAATAGCTTGGGAAAAGTATTAAAACAATACGATTAGATCAAGGTGGAGAATACTTAAGCCAAGAATTTTAGAGTATCTCCGAGATAATGGGATATTATCTCAATGGACTCCTCCGTACACTCCATAACACAATGGAGTTACAGAGAGGAGAAATAAAACCTTGTTATACATGGTTCGATCCACAATGAACCTAGCATAACTACCCCAGTCATTTTGGGGTTACACACTGGAGGCAGTTGTTTATATGATAAACCGAGTGCCCTCCAAATCAATTGATTCCACTCCATATGTGATATGGAATAAGAGGAAACCAGTTCTTTCACACATGCAAGTATGGGGATGCTTGGAATATGTGAAGAGTACTATGTCAGACAAATTAGATGCTAAATTTGACAGGTGTCTATTTGTAGGATATCTTAGAGAGCCTATAGGATATCACTTCTACAATCATTTATAAGAAAAGGTGTTTGTTTCAAAGCATGTTGTCTTCTTATAGAAGGAGTTTCTTCTAAAAGGAGATAGTAGGAGTAGAATCGAACTTGAAGAAGTTCAAGAACCACAAACATACCAACCAATTGATTTTGAGCCCATGGATGTTCAGCGTACCATTCCTCCAACTGAGGAAAGCTAGAACCAACGGTTACACAAGCTCTTAGATGCTCTATTAGTGTGACTCACGATTTTGAGAGATATGAATTTCTCATATGTGATACAAAAGACGTGACACTAGTAGAAGATGGTGAGACCACGAGGTATTAGGAGGTTCTGAAGAGTTCAGAATTAGAACTATGGCTCAAGGCCATGAATTTGAGATGGATTCCATGTATGAGAACCAAATGTGGACTTTGGTGTCTCCACTTGAAGGGATAAAACCCATTAGGTGTAAATAGAACTTCAAGAAGAAGACCAATGTGGAAGGTAATGTGATTACCTATAAAACTCACTTAGTAGCGAAAGGATATCATCAAAGAAGGTGTTAACTTTGATGAAACCTTCTCGCTAGTAGATATGCTTAAGTTCATCAAGATTCTGCTAGCCATTGCTGCTCACTATGACTATGAGATATGGCAAATGGATGTGAAGACAACATTCCTTAATGGGAATGTGACACCCCTTGCCGGTTCCCGAGTTAACCGCCGGTTAGCCCGTTCCCCAGTTCGGTTAGCCACTTTGACGGTCTCATTCCACCTGTTACTTAATCAACCCACACGTACTCATAATGGAAATCTCAACAAATTTAAAACTTTTTCTTCATGCATCGGAATCAACATT
>CAOGCB010043655.1:0-13909 GCA_948266635.1 Cnidoscolus chayamansa
ATTGCTTCAATTTATTTTACTTAAAACCTATTGTGTTCTTGATAATATAAACAATTCGATTAACCCGTTAAGTTGCTTTTTTCGTTGGTCTAAATTACCTCTCTTTTTATGCATTGATTGAAATTTCTCTATAACAGCATCATGCAGTTGCATTCTGCTACTATCGGCCAAGCATTGGAGACGGGGCAAAAAGTTCAGGTTTATTTTTTCCCCTACAACATTCTACCAAGCGGCATTTAAGATGGAACCATTCAATACATAGCATTAGAAAATCATAAACACATGGAAGGCCGCTCAGAATCACCAGCAACTAAGTCATAGCAATTGAATGCCTTGATCAGGCGTTACATGGGCACTCTATTTCTTAAATGCAACTCCATTCACCATTTAGATAGGTATCAAATCGTAGAAAAAGCCAGCAGAAGCTGCTTCTCATGGAAACCAGAGACTCTAGCCAATAACAAACAAGGATATGAAGCGAAATCTGCTTTAAACATCTTTAAAACAGTGCAGTCATCAGAAATCCTGGAAAATTATACTGTTACTAATAGCACAAAATTTTGGAAGCCAATTGAAACAATTTACGAAGTTGCTGGACCTTCATACAACATTCAAATGCTAGCATCACTTACTAATACTACTAGCGCCTTTTTAAGGCATATGTTAATGGAATTTGATTTCAGGTTGAAGTTTGCAGAATCCCCATCAACCTGCTAACTGTAAACTCCACTCCAATGTAAGAGCCGCTTTCATTGGAGCCCATGGGCGAGAAGAGTACACAGCTAGGATACTCTACTTTTTCCAGCTCAACCATTGCTTCCAAGTTCCAACCAGTGTTCACCTCATTTAGATTTGGATGAAGATAATTAAAAGCTACAAGGCTATTCCAGTCAACTTCTCCATAAGTAAACATAGTAGTCAATTGGTTGAGATTACAAGTTTCAAAATCATAAACCATAGATGAACTAGTCATCATTTGATTTTGAAGATAGCCAGTTAATACCAAATTATTTAGTTCGTCATTTTTTAGCTTCTCATTTGGCTTTGCTGTCACTTTACAGAGAAGGAAATTCCACTGAACAAGCATAGCATTATTTTATCATGTTAATATAATAAAACAACAAATGAAAATTTCACAAGATATTCAGCATACAAAAAGTTCACAAAAACGAAGGTTTTCCTAGAATATCCTATCGAAAATCTACAAGTAAGGTTAGCATTTTAGCATTATCCAAATGAACACGAGTGATTTCTGAAATGATAATATTGCAAAATACAAGCTTCTACCATGATAAACCAGAGCTTTCAAAACAAGTTGTGAAAATAGTAAAAACTCAACGCAGTTGAAAGGATAATTAGTATTACCGGTACAAAATAAAAATATAACTAATTCATATTGGTGCATAATCCAATTGGTCCTCCCAGGTTTGTGATGATCTTCTACATAGAAAATTAAACTGCTTTTTGTACCAATCTCTTCACAGGTACTGTTATCTTTCAACATTAAGGGTTTGTCGATGAGTTTACAGTAACAATAATTCCCTAAATACTTATAATCACGGGGACAAAAGAAATACCACACTTAATCCGTAAAAATAGTGTGGACTATCCCTGCAAATGAATAACATTCATCAACAAAATACCGTAACTAAAACAAAAAAAAGGATAGGAGAAGATTGTATTGTTACCGTGTAGATCCCACGGGGCAGTGTAACTGGAGAGTAATCATCATCACAATCCAACATCTTTCTCTTCGAAAAGTGATTAATCAGTTCATAATCAGTTGAATTTAACCTATATCGGACTATCAGATTCAATTAGTGGGGTGATGTGGGGATATACATTGCCATATATATATAGTAAAGAAAAAGTTAAAAAGAAGAAACATAAACGGAGTAATCAACACCACCAACAAGCCAAAAGAAAAACTTACAGGCAGAGAAGTGACGTTTCATTCCTCTTCTCAAAATGGGACACATGGAAGGAAGATGAAGCAGCAGCTGAAAGGTATAGAAAACAATTTGGTGGAGAAAACAGAGGAGGGAAGGGATTATTTGTAAGTGCAGAAAATGACTTTGGCAAAAGTAAATGGAGAATCTGTGACGTCACTACTTCCATTAGAAGTTTGTTAATCTTGGTGTGGCAAATGAGTAGAGAGCTTGCTCCCCAAGTTGCTTCTGCAATTAATCTTTAATATTATAGGGCATAAAATTATAATTTATTTCGTACAATTTATATATATATATATAAATTTCTCTGTTTTTTAAAAGTTAGATATGTAGTATTTACAAATTTTAAAAATGATTAATTACTTTTTGCTGAGAAAAATTATAAAATTATAAAAATTTATCTGTAAATGGAACAAAGAAAATTATCATTTATTTTATATTATAAGGACTACTTTTTTAATTTTTTAAAATTACAAAAATAATTAATTTTACTGAGCTACATAAACTATGTTGGAATTCCATTTTTATAATCTCTATCATAATTTTACACTTTGTATTAGAATTACTCATCTTTTATTTTTCGTCATATAAACGATAGACTTTTCTTTCTTTTTTTTCAATTAGCCCCTTGGACTTACATTTTGATAATTTTAGCCTTTTCAGAACTATTATCCAAATCAACTCCAATTAATATTTAACAAAAAATAAATAAAAAAAAAAGGATTAGAGCAATTAACAGAGAATAAACTTCATATTCAATACTATTGGAGATTAAAAAAAATAGGCACATATATTTCTATACTATTTAGAATTAGTCTATCATAATTAAATAATTAAATTATAATTATAATCTATTAAATATTTAAATTTATAATAATAATAATAATAATAATAATAATAATAATTTAAGTATAAATCAATTTTTTTACAAAAAAATCTAAAAATAATTATATCTTGTAATTTCTCAACATATCGAGAGAAAGCCAACACCATGACAATGATACCAAGAAATTTAAGGCTAGGGTTTGCTGACTAAGGTTGGGGCTGTGGCAATGGGTTCACTCTGCACTGTGGACTCTTTATGTTCCTAGATTTAAGGCCCATTGATGTGAGCTTGCAGCTTGAATGAATATATACCTTGTCTTTGGATAGAAGGAAAAAATATATATATATACAAAGAAATTATAATCATGATTAACTATCACCGATAAAATTGAAAATTACTTGCATAGCCTGATAGTTATGCATTGACAATCCAATGCCTAAAAAGCACAAGACAGGACAAATCGAATTTTCTCCGAAACTGAACTTCTTATTCAACGTTTTTACAACAACATACAGGAACATATCCTGAAAATACAAGCACTTATAAGGAACATAATTATACATGGAAGTTATATAACATTTCTTGTTTATAACTTCCCAACAGAAGTCGATAATCTAACCATGACTCCGGAGGAGAAGCCATGGTAACGTTTTTATAAGAACATAGCCTAATTTAGGGAGGATAAAGGCCATGTCATGGAGTGCAGCTAGAAGCTGCACTTACTAACTTCGAATCTAAAGCATCACGTCTAACGTCTATCATTATATGCCAAGCAGTGGGCTGATCACCGATTGACACGAGGAACCAAACACCCAGAGCTGTTTGGTTACTATACTAATAGTTTTAGTTTCTTTCTGACATAATACAAATCGCAGGGACATGCCCCTTTTAGAAATAGATAAACTAAAGTAAGTTCATTTCTCGTGCTATGCTGTCTAGTTCCTGAATAGGAACCTAGTAGGAACATATCCTATTCAAATAGATAGAGGTACCAAGGCATTGTTATTGAGGCTCTCCACGCCGCGAATAAGTTGCTCTGGTGCAGAATTGAAGCCGTCTTCTAGGTCAAAACTTGCTATCAGCTTGTCCACAAGGTGAGAGCTTATCTGCGGCAAAAATAAACATAGGTTAAGCGTCTGCTTGTTTTGCTTCACAAGAATAAAATTAACCACCCATCAGGTATTACCATTTCTCACCTTAGGAAATTCAGTTACACCAAAAGCTGTGAACAGAGCATCATTGTCTTTAGGGATCGACATCTCTGTATTATGTTGGCTTTGCCCTTCTTGATACATCGCTTCTTGGGCATTAGAAGCCACCAAGGAACCTGGATAATATCCAAGGATTGGCATATTTGTCTTATATTGACTTTGCAATTCTTGAAATTTAGTTTCTCCAGCATTGGAAGCCATTGGGGGGCTCTGATAATCTTCTTGAACTGACACATCAATCTTCCTATATTGATTTTGATATTCAAAATCAGAGGGTGTTTCAAAGAGAAGACTCTGATCACCTTCTATGGAGGCTGATATGTCCAAGATCTTAGTAGGATTTTGCTCTTCAAAATCCGAAGTGACAAGGTAACTTAATTTTCCTTTCTCAAAAGCATTTGGGTAATGCTTTTCAAAATCGGAATACCTACAGCAACTTGTTTCAACCTTATTATTGGTTGAAAGAGAAATTATCTCATATGGATTTTGATTTTGTAAACCAGAAAATGATATCTCATTTGGATTACCATTTTCCAAATAAGAAGACTTTGGGCAACTTGTTTCAACTTTAGTACCAGTTGAAACAGTAGTGTTTGTATAAAAAGGATTCTCAAAATTAGAGGCCATCAGGCTGCTTGTCTCGCCTTTGTTGCAGGTCGAGATAGCAGCAACACTTAGATCTTGATTTTCTAAATCCAAAATCACGTTGTTGCTTTTTTTACCTTCACCATAGGCCGAATTAACCGTCGTCTCCTCTAACTTTTTATTTTTGGAAGCAGCAGTAGAAGTCAAATTACTGTCCGATTCACCTTTTCTTGCCTTCTTTCTTGGCCTTGTCATTTTGCTATCTGGTTCAGCTTTCTTCAACCTCTTACTTGCCTTTTCCTTCTTATTTGATTTTATTTTTAATTTACAAAGAACATAATTGCCCTGCATAAACAAATAGCAAGGAGTTAACTGCATGAAATTCCATACTGCTGCCTGTAGATAGCGTCCAATTTAACAAGCTTTGCGGAATTCACAGAACAAACGGAAAATCACAATTGCAAGAAAAGATATATGCCAAAATCCCAAAAATAAAAACAAAAATGAAACCAAAGTGAGTCAATATCAGCTAAAATTCTTGTCATCACTTCAATTCAAGGGTTCTGATTACACTTCCTAAGTAGAAAAACCCATTGGCAGCATTAAAAGTTTGATTTCAATTTTATCTCAATAATTATTATGAATGATTTTATTTTGCTGCATTCTATCAAACACCAATGTGATTTTCCAACTTCGTATTTTCGTAATTGGCATACATATGCTATAATAAAGGAAAATAACACAAAACGAACAACGTCTTCCGCACAAGTAAAGTTCTTAACTCGTGGAACAGAGAGTATAGGCAATTACCTTAACAGGCGAGTTCAGTGCTGCAGTGTACTCGTACTCATGCATGACCCATTGAGTAGCGTCGGGATTATGGAAAACCAAAGTTCTCTTTTTTCCGATCTCCTCATCACCACCGTTAGCTGTGATTAAGCGAGGGTCACCTGTGGGTTTCCAGTATCCAGCCTTTGCCTTCCTCTTAGCCAGGCTACTATTCTTGTGATACAGACGAAGACAAAAGAAATACCACACCTTATCCCGAGATTTATTCTTGGAAAGATCTGTAAAACCATATATAATCGTTAACTGTGTACTGAGAAAAGAGAGAGAGAAAGAGAGAGATCAGCATATATAGGAATAGCATTTACCTGGAAGATCCTTAGGATCATAATCGCATATTTGAACCTCGCCGATGTCCAGGCCCTCTATAGGATCACCATTCCTCTTCCGCTTCAAATAATAATCAAGCAGTTCTTCATCGGACGGGTGGAATCTCCATCCAACAGGCAAGTTTTGTGGGACTAACTGCGGTGGGCCTGTCGTGCCTTCTTAACAAAAAGGAAATTAGCGGGGGAAGAGAAACAGCAATGTAATAGAATAACAAAGGGTAAACTCGGAAAAAGTGCACTCACCGAAGGAGCAGCAGGAGGAGTTGCTATTCATCCCTCTTCCTAAAACAGATAGTGTCGGAATCGTAAACGGATTCGGATCGAAAAGGGGAGGGAGACGATAGGAGAATGGAATCGAGAGGAAAGGAAGCAGGAGCTCTAGTTGTTGTGAAGTGGGAAGCTGCGAGCATTATCAATGGAAGCAGCAGCACTAGTGACTACTTCATGGAAGGGTAGCAATAACGCGTTGCTCACAATTCCATCTGACGTCACGACCTTCCTCCTGAAGGGGAGCGAAAGAAAAAGATTGGAGGGGGGAATAGACCCACCGAGTCTCTGGCCTGGCCCCATTACTTCCCCCTTTTTGTATCATGGAAGAATCTAGACTTTTCTTAATCCTCATCCCTACTCTTCAGCCTTTACAAGTAAAAATTTTTAAATATTCTCCATTTGAACTTAAAACTTACTTCGTTTAATAAATATGCCAGAAAATCTGATACAAAACAGGCTTATTAGCAAAGCTACAGAGTAATGGATTTGAGTTTATTAGGAAAAAAGCAGAAGACAAACCCCAACTTCTTCAGAGTTTTGTCTGCTTCAGCGCTGTATGACACGTACGATGATGAAGTGTAGAAAAACCAAATGATTAAAGAAATTATTTAATTATTCCATTTCAGCAGTTAGTTACATGGTGCTTTCATGTCTTTTGACAAAAAGGTCTTACCAAATTTTATTTATGACAAGTGTTGAACATGACCAATTTTATCATAAAAATGTTGATTTTAACTAGATAGCAATTATAATTGCGTCCAGCTTTTTTTTTTTTTAATTTTATTTTTATAGATTAGCGGTCATTTTTAAATCACTTCTAATATCTTTTATTTAAAAAAAAAAAAAAAAAAAACTAGATGCTATTTTAAAGTAGTCTTCAAACATTAATATCGAGTTTTGGATTTTTCGTTTTAAAATTAAAATATTCATAATTAATAATAAAATTAATTTTTACAAGGATAAGTGCTATATCAGCACGTACAAACCCGAAACCTAATGCTATAATAGATGTTGATCAAGTTTCAAGTGATAGAAATGAAGCTAAATCTGCTTAAAACATCTTTAAAACAGTGCTACAACAGTCATCAGAAATCTTGAAAAATTATACTCTTACTAATAGCACAAAATTTTGGAAGCCAATTGAAACAATTTACAAAGTTGCCGGACCTTCATATAACATTCAAATGCTAACATCGCTTACTAATATTACTAGCCCCTTTTTAAGGTATATGTTAATGGAATTTGATTTCAGGTTGAAGTTAGCAGAATCCCCATCAACCTGCTAACTGTAAACTCCACTTCAGTGTAAGAGCCGCTTTCATTGGAGCCCATGGCGCGAGATGAGTACAGAGCTAGGATACTCTACTTTTTCTAGCTCAACCATTGCTTCCAAGTTCCAATCTCTTAAGAAAAGCTTGTATAGTATCTACTTGCATTAACAATCATAATGAAACATAATTTATGAGTTTAATTCTTAGACTCCAAATAAAATAGATTTATACCATGATAAAGCTTTCAAAATAAGTTGAAATAGTAAAAACTCAATGAAGTTGAAATGATAATTAGTATTACCAGTACAGCATTTGATCTACCTAATTCATATTGGTGCATAATCCAATTGGCCCTCCTAGGTTTGTGATGATCTTTTACATAGAAAATTAAACTACTTTTTGTACCAATCTCTTCACAGGTACTCTTTATCTTTCAATATAGAGAGTTTGCAGGTGAGTTTCCGGTAGCAATAAGTCCACCCTGCAAATGAACATTATTCATCAATAAAATACCATAACTAAAAAAAAAAAAGGATAGGAGAAGGTTGTATTGTTACCGGGTAGATCCCACGGGGCAGAATAACAAGCTTTGATCTGTGTAATTAGAGAGTAATCATCATCACAATCCAATATCTTTCTCTTCAAAAAGTGATTAATCAATTCATTGTCCGTTGAATTTAACCTATATGGGACTATCAGATTCAATTGGTGCGGTGATGTTGGGATAAACATTGCTATATATATATATATAGTAAAGAAAAAGTTAAAAAGAAGAAACATAAACGGAGTATTTAATTCCAACAACAAGTCAAAAGAAAAACTTACTGGCTGAGAATTGAAGTTTCATTCCTCTTCCCAAAATGGGACACATGGAAGGAAGATGAAGCAGAAGCTGAACGGGATAGAAGACAATTTGGTGGAGAAAAACAGAGGAGGGAAGGGACTATTTGTAAGTGCAGAAAATGACTTTGGCAAAAAGTAAGCGGAGAATCTGTGACGTCACTACTTCCATCAGAAGTTGGTTAATCTTGGTGTGGCAAATGAATTGGTGCACAGTGTGTAAATTGCTTTAAATAATTTTATAATAAAATAAAATAAAATATAATATAAATTATATTTTATAGTTAATAAAAAAAAAGACTGGCAAAAAGTAAGCGCAGAATCTGTGACGTCACTACTTCCATTAGAAGTTGGTTAATCTTCGTGTGGCAAATGAATTGGTTCACCGTGTGTAAATTGATTTAAATAATTTTATAATAAAATAAAATAAAATGTAAATGAGTTAATAAAAAAAATAAATTCATAGTTAAACACAAAATTTCACTAAAATAATTGAACCAAACGGGAAGCATTGTTACCTCCAATGTCGTGCAATCGATATGTAGACCAAGCCGTTTCCTTCTTCAAATAACAGTCGAGCACTGGACCTGATTCCATATCTTTGAAACAAAACAAACCAAAGCAAACAATTAGCTGAATCAAGAAATAAGAAAGAGGAGCCTAAGAAAAAATTTCACTCACCAGAAGAGTTTTACATGATTCCTTATTGCAAAACCAGAAAAGGAGGAACACAAAAAGATCTGCAAATGCTTATCTTGTTAATTGAAAAAAAGAAAAACGACAAAACGCCCACCGTGGGGCTCGAACCCACGACCACAAGGTTAAGAGCCTTGCGCTCTACCGACTGAGCTAGACGGGCTTTGTATGTGTTACTCATGATAAATTATATGACATAATACCTTTGCGGCTGCGAAAAGTGACTCTACCAGGAGACGACACGGTACAATTGAAATCTAGGATATACAAAAGATTTTTTGGCTGAAAAAATAGGTTGAGGCTACAACACAACTAGTTTTAAAAGTAATTTTACCTGGAAAACTCAATCAGCAAGACGGGCAATCGCAACAAGGGATACCTATGAACTATGTACAGTTATTTGTTATTTACAAACTCTGGACTCTACCCTACACATCATTTTGTGCTAGTTGGATCCACAAGCTTACCATTGTTGATTACACATTCTTGCTGGTGAAAACACAACTGTGAGTCGAGCATGATCAGAGAGGGAGTAATTTTCCGGCCACGTCCCTTCCTCTGCTTCACGGGGAAAAAGAACAGCATCTTTTACAGTGAAGCCAATAGCTTCTTCTTCTACACCTGATTCAGTCTGCTCTGTATTCGCAATACAATCTTCCTCTTGCTCTGCACAGGCTGAGCCTGAGTTCCAAATCCTCTGCTGCAAGATTTAACCATATTGTTATTGTTATTAAACATGGGGATAGAGATATTCTGAAATCTATTTCAAAAAGCACATCATTTTGAAAATTTAAGCGAACAGATACTTCTGAGCGAAAATCTGTTGTCTGACTATTTGTTGCTTCAGGTTCTAATGCAGCACATCATGACAAAGGACAGGCACAAACACACAGAAAAACAGAGTTCATTGACTTAATTGTTACTAAAACTCTTCCTTAACACATTATTATACCAGATGCTCATGCCAAAATTTCAGAAAACAAAACTATGGACTGCAAAATAGCAACAAAATTTTAACCACCATGAATATCGGAGGTACATACCTTAAATTCTTCATAATCAACAAAGCCATTTCCATCAACATCTACTTGGATCCATAGATCTTCTGTCTGCTGGAGACTCAGTCCATAAGGGAGACCAATCAAATTTACCTTTATCAAATCAAGACATGGTAAGTTATCTTTCCACTTAAGCTCACAGCACCATTTGGCACTGCAATTGGGCTGCATTTTGGCAGCCTGCTTTTACATAACACAGACAAAAGCATGTGCCAAAAATAGATAAATAGAAGAGAGCCAAGAGCAGTTTCTATATGCAATGGCATTAGAGGCTTATATCTCATATACCGAAGCTGAAAAAATGGAGTACCTGGTGTAGTCCTTCACAGAAAGCCGAGTATGTTATACTATCACCAGGCTCATCAGCCTTAAAAAATGCAAATGCATCACTTTCACTCAGCGAAGCCTTCATAAGTTGACTCTGAAACCAAACAAAATTACAGCATTGTAAATTGAAAGCTTAACATGATTAACGTACTTAAACAGAGACATAACAACACTTTTTTGTGGACACTTCCCTAGAATGGACAGGAGGCCTCCATAATTCATGCCCCTTGATGAACAGTTATACAAATAGTTCAGGAGTAAAGATTAAAGTTAATTTGTGCTTTTTCTAAAGTCTGAGGCAGTTTCACTTAATAATTCCCACCAAGGTGGCAGCTGAGAAGTTTGCTATGCATCCTTCTGTAAAGCATAAGAATTAAGATATTAACTACCTCCTAACCTCGAAACCTAAGCAATTCGAATAGAAACAAACTGCCAACTCAAGGTTAATAACTAACTCATCCTTTTTTCATCTCCTTAGAATATTAATTAGAATTCTTAAACTTATTTGGCTTGAAACGCAAAATTGGCACAGCTGGAAACTATAACTCATAAACTACAAAACAGAGAAATGACCAAGAACGATATAAACTTACATGAGAGAACATCAAGAATATAATTGAAGAGGTTATTCGAATCACCTTTATTATTCCAAATACTGCTTCGGTCCAACTTGTCTTCAACAGCTTCGTTGATTTAATAGGATTACGAAGCCATATGAAATCGACACCACAAATGTTACCTCTATGATTTCTGTGGCTCACCCACTGTTGGACGTAGAAGGGTATATAGAACACATTTATTGCAAGTGATCTGGCTAAAAAGATTTGCCATCTAGACATTCAAAGTGGAATAAGAGAAACTGACCTTGTGAGCATCTGCATCACTGTCAGTATATTGATGAACAATATCATATGACGAAGCAAATCCCTGGGACCTGAGGAATTTGTAAACATGCCCACGCTTGCTTCCATTCCAATCACTGAAAACAGAAAACGAAGAAGTACAGAAATGAGGATGCCGGTTTTCAAATGTTATGCAAGAAATCAACTATTTCATGCATGCAAAACAAACAGCATACCCACAGAGAATGATGGGCATAAGGCTTAGTTTGTTTTCTTTCAGATATGTTTCCACACACTGTAGTATTTGGTAAACCTGTGGAAGACCAATGCAAGACCTTGACACAAATGTTGATTGAAACATACCAAAAGAAGTAAAGGTAAAGAGTTAAGTGATAAGAAGATGCTGAATGGCTAGAGTTTTACATACCTGATTCAACCTCACAATAGAGAGACTAGAATCATGAGGAAATAAAAGGTGTGTATTCACAATAAGAAATTCTTGTTGAGTATCGCCGTTTGGGTTCTGCATAAAGGGCACAGCCGCCTGAACATGCAACACCTGAGCAACACGGTCTCCAAAGTCATTGAAGAGCAACTCCTGATAATTTAGAACCGTAAAGTAGTGCTTATGGACAGCAGTTAGCAACCCTGTATGAAAGGACACAAAACTTCTAAGCCCCAAAGCAGGAAGAAATTAAAAGACTTTAACTTGGGATGGTGATATCGAAAAGCAATAGAAACTTCTATAACTGAACTTTCTGTCTGAAGATTAATCACAAGTGACAAAGCAACCAACCAACGAAAACTTCAGGTAAAATGAGAGAATACAATTCAAATGGAATTTATTTTAAAAAATAAAGAAAGGAATGGAGGGAAAAGGAAAATGTTGGTTTAAACCGCTGAGAAGATATGCTCCCTTATAATGTCATGAACTAATGAATGGCAAAGTCCGGTTTTGACAAGGAATGAAGCAAAGGCACAAAGCCAGCATATTAGATAAATATTTAACAGTGTTTGCTCTTTAATGGTATGAAAACGTCAAAAAGAAAAAAAAAAAAAACAGTTTTCCTAGAACAAGTGCTAAAAATGAAAAAGAAGAAAAAAAAAAGAATATGTACCATCTCCTCGGTTGTTGGTCCGGCCAAGCTGGAAGGTTAAATAGCCCGCATCGCCGAGCCTCTCCTGGTACAGATGCACAAGTTCTTCATTGCCAACCCAGAATTCCTATACGTAAAACCCAAATTTCCAGAAAAACAGATCAGTTAAGAATTTTTTACTTCAAAGGTCAGATTTTATTGCATTTGAGAAATAAATAGGGAAATTTTAAATACCTGGAGACATATAATGGAAGACATCTCAAAGAGTAACCAATCCAAAATTCTTTGGTTCCTGGTGAACCAGACCGCTCTGTTATCGCTTTCACGGACACTCTGATCCTATTTCACAGCCACATAATAGTAATAATAATAGTAATGAATTCCGCGAAATTGAATGATGAATGATGATGTGCAATGTTTATACCTGGTGATCGAGTCGGTTGTAGATTGGAGCCAGGATATTGAAAGTGGTACAAGAAATGCAGGGCTCCTCTGTAATTGTTTGAGAAAAGAAGTCATTGTTGGTTCTTGAAATAGTTCCGTTTAAAACGATATTTTCACTTCCACCAGAATTAAGATGCCCCAAGTTGGAATTAGCATTAGACTCGACGACAGCCACCTGTTTTTTCAATCATTAGAAGTTCGGACACCAATCCCTTAAATTCAATTTCTTGAAGAAGCGCCAAAGAATACAAAAGAAAGACGAAGAAGAAGAAGGAACAAACCATTTTGGAATTGCAGCCACTTGGTTGTTATACGAAAAGGAAAAGGATAAGAAGAATAATGAGGGAAGAGAAGAATGGAAAGAGAAGAAGGAAGAAAAAGAGAGAGAGAACAGAGCGATTTTCACTGCAACTTGTGGATGGAGATGGTTTCGTGTATGGATCTGGCTGGAGTGGTCTGTGAGTTTTATGCCATTCTTTTTTCTCGCGTTTGTGGAACTACTATTCATTTCTTGAGATCTTTTTATCTTCCTTCAATCTATTTACGTTGCATCCTAACTACTTTTGCTTTTCCGTTTTAACTCACCGCCACATTAATTCATCAGATTTCAGTCGGTTCTTTTTTTTTTTCTTTTATCTCTCTCTCTCTCTCTCTGATAAGTTAATTTTGGATAATTATGACTTCTAATTTATATATTATAAATTTTGATCCCTATATATGTTAGTTCAAAAGAATAAAGAATCGACACGTGTATTTAAATTTATTAGTTACTGAAGAAATAATAAATTAATTTAGGGAAATATGTCCATCAAGTGTGTATGATGAGTACAGTTGTTTGTAGGTCCCATGCTAATTCTATAATAATTTCAACATAACTGAATCACGCACTTTGGCTTCATGTACTTTTATGTTAAATTATCTTATATTTTACTCTATTAATAAAATAATAAATCGACTTTAAATTTACTATCAAATTATAATTTTATTCAAATTACAACTTACTAATTTTTAAAATTTACAATAATTTAATTTATATAATTTTGACATCAATAGTTTTTCAATTTATAATTGAATAACAATCAATTTAATAAAAAAAATGCTCACTAAAAAAGAAATTATTTAGATTACTTAATGAGCACCACACCGTAGTCTGTAAATTACCTTCTCTATTAAGATGCTAGGCGGACATAAGATGAATGTGCTGCCCAATTCAGCTAATTTATTCCCTTTCGCCACAATTCTAATACGGATAAATTATAACTTAATTATCAAATATTCAAAATTATAATTTTAAAATATGTTGAATAAATATCTCTGT
>CAOGCB010043776.1:0-18411 GCA_948266635.1 Cnidoscolus chayamansa
AAAAACCGAGTTTTTGACTTAAGAAAACATTTTGCAAAGACATGATTCATATTAATTGAGTTGTTGTTTTCTATCTATAGCATTGTGTTTAAATTATTAATGTCTCAATTATGTAGTAGATTTCAGAAGTAATTATGTAAATTTAACGCTTATTGCAAACACAACATAAAGAAGAGTAATAGGTGGACAAATCCCGTTCCTCGTGGGAACGATCTTTTTATTACTACGTTGCGATCCGTATACTTGCGGGTAGATCAAGCAACAGCGAGCCAAGTGAAGTTGTTCACCGATGCGGAGAGGGACAAGAGCATTGAGTGGGGGAACATAGTCAATGAGTAAATAGCCAGCCATATTCAAAACAATCAATGCAGTTAAGCTGACAAAGAGTATCATTGGGAGTTTGGATCAAAGAGCAAATGCAAGGAACACAATGTTATCCGGGTAGAAAAGGGAAAACCCCGAGACATGTGATATTGCCCATATTCATTGAAAAGGGCCAACAGCAAAGCGAATTGGAGCAGTAACAGGGAAGCAATCCATGCTCCTATCCCTACATCACCATCAGTTAATCAATTCCTTTCGAATTATAGCATCAATATCAAGTTCTTTTATGCACTTACCTCTAACTTCATTCACTTGAGATAGAAATATCTCTTTGTTTTTGAGGTTGTATTTGAAACAGGTAGTCATGGACAAAGCAGAAATATTGAAGTTAAAAAGTTGAACACCATGCAGAAAAATATCGAGTAAACTTGCCCAATTATACGGACCTCACCTAATGCATATGGAAGTGAACTACCAAAACAAGAGGGAGTAGACATACTCTTGAAGACTTTCCGATGGAGTATCGATATTTTTGCCTATTTTCCGACTTTCTTGACATTATGCAATTGCTAATAACAACTTGTATGAAATTTTATACAATTGTGACATCATTCTCACCCCCAGTGATTTTGCAGAGATGCGATGAATTAACCCATGGAACAGGCATAAGCAGTAGATGATCGAAGTCAACGAGGAGAACATAGAGCGAGGAAAGAAAAGAACAACGAGTAGAAGATCAAAAAAGTAAAGAGCATCATCCAAGCACAACAACAACAACAACACTGCCAAATATCCACAGTCATCCCAAATGCAGAAGATTGAAGAACATACAAGACAAGCATAATCAAGTGCTCACGCACTCCATCGACTCATCGGAAGCAAGAGGAGTTAGTGCAACTAATCAAAATCTTCATCAGAAAGTTGTCACTCAATGCCGGACATTGATATGCAGAATCAAGAACATTAATGCCACAATGATGCAATGAAGTCACAAATACCTCAAGTGACACCCACAACCTTTGTCGACGAGGATGTCGACAGTTTAAGTGGGGGAGAATGTCAAGGGCTAAAATTGGTCAAAATTGGCCCAAGGACTAAAATATAATTTTCCAAGTAGTCCGAAATATTTTTCTGATATTTTTAGAATTTAGAATAATTTTTGCAAAGCGTTCCGCACTAATTATAAAGTGCCAAATGCTTATATTTAAGAATTTAAATGGGGTGTGGTGGGTGAGACATTGTGATGTCTCCTCCCCAAATCTCCCATTATGTCCTAAGAGCTCTTTAGGGGAGAGTGACTAGTTGAGCCTTGGTAGGACCAAACCAACTGGCCATGTGGGCTACCATAGTTGCTAGGACGCTTATAAGCTTCCAACGATCCTTGTAGGTGTTCCCCCTACTACATTGAATCGAAGGAACATTCCACCAATTGTAATTCTTTATTTTGATGGAATAAAATAAGTAGACCCATTTTCTTAAGAACATCGTGCCGACTATGTGATGAGTTCCTTTGTTCACGACATCCATATTAACGATGTTTTTCGTTGCCTTCGGATAATAATATGAAACTTTCGCCCAACAAGCGGGTTATCGTAAAGGCTGACTGGAGACTATGTGAAAATCTGGCCCCATGACACCCAGGGCCCCGAGACGGAAGAGGGCCCATAAAAATTTTTAGTACTATATTAGTATATATAAATATAGAGTAAAATATATCAATAATTTGATATAGATAAAATGGTTAAAGCTCATATTATTGTCTGTGATGTGCTAGGTTTGAGTTCTTGTTCCAGCATCTTTTTTTTTCAATATTTGTACAAATTTTTTGTCAATTTTTTTAACCCAACCAGCGTGTGTTTCCCCAAATGTTTAACCTGATATTCCTTTCATCTCCCTCCAAACTCTCTTCACTTCTCCATCCAATATTACAAACGTTTTATCTCCCTCCAAACTCTCTTCACTTTTCCATCCAATGATCATCAATATTAATTCCTTCTCCATTTTCAAAACCATAGCAACAGTCAATAGCAGAAACTCTTTTAAATTACATAGCTGCAAATCAGTCCTTACTTATCAACAACGATTAATCAGTTTCATATTTCAGTACTTACTGTAAATTTGATGTAATTTTTTATTTAAAGGCCTCATATATTTTTTCGCCCATAGCACATAAAATATCGGACTGGCCTTGACTTTCAGTTCAATTTAATAATTGATTTTTATTAAAATTATAACAAAACTCGAGCTTCATTCAAATATACTCGAACCAAATTCAAACCATACATAAATATTAATATTTTATATTCAAAAATCATATAAAATTTTTTAAAAAAATAATATCAAAGTGGCTTGTAACAGCAACTTTTTTTCTTTTTATAAAAAGAATACTTCATGTTTTTTAATGATGTCAGATTAAAAATTCTTTTATAATTAATATTTTATTTTTATTTTTATTTAAATAGCTCTAATTTGAATACAATTCAAAATACACCCAAACTAAATTGAAACTGCCTATTAAAATTAATATTTTACCATATTGACAGGGGAAGTGAGTTTTCATTTCTCAATAGGGAAATACTCTTATTCTAATCATACATCATTATTTATTTCAATTAATATTTTATTTTAATTTTATTTTAATATACATAATATTGTAATAAAATTAAAAATCATCTATTTAAATTTATTAAAATGTTTTTAATCCTCAAATAATATTAAATTTAATCGATTTTATTTTTTAGTAAATATTTTTCAAAATTATAAAAAGTTATTATATAATATATTTAAAATAATACTTCAAATATAAAACCATTACTATTATCAAATATGAATTAAATTATTTTTTAAAAAAATAAATAAAAAGTAGTAAAAAAAAGCTAACAAAAATTATAAATAAACCAATATATTTGTGAATTATTCAAAACTCAATTTAATAAAAAGCCAATTTGAATCGATTCATTTTCTGAACAAGTCAAGTTTAAGCTCAATTTTTAAATTATTTGAGATTTGACTAGATAAATTCAACAAAAAGCTCAACTCATTTACTAAACGAACTAATCTTGAGCTTATTGATATTTAGCTCGAGCTTGAAATGAGTCGACTAAAGCTCCTTTCAAATTCGAAAAAGTTTTATCAAACCAAATTAAACTTTTTAAAACTCGACTCGGCTAATTTCTTTACACAATTGAAAAAAAGCAAGTTGAGAGTCCATTTGCCTTCCTGAATTTACATTATACAAAATGTTTGAAATCAATCATAATCACAAGTGTCAATCATATTGTGAAGAGAGATATGAAGACCATAAGATTTCATGCTAACTAAACGCTGCTTCCATCGTAAGTCTTCCATCTTTCTATTACAACCCTCAACTGATTATCCCTTTTCCTGACCTGCAAGCACCAAAATGTAGAAGTTCTTGAATGATATATTTATATGACTACGAACATTATGAACTTGTTTTAAGGCAGAAACCTCTGGATGTTGGAACAACCACTCTTGTCACCATGAACTTGTAATCAATTACACTAGATTTTTAGGATGCATAGTGACTAAAAGAATTACCTCAACTAATGGGTTTTCTCCACGAAGCAACATATCCACGCTCTTCTCTGTCTGCAAGATGCAACGCAAATAAATAAGAGGACAACTCAGAAATTGCTATAACTCGGACTCATCTCAGCTACGTTACCAAAAAAATAATAATGAAAACTCACCTCAGCTAGGCATAAATCTAAATACAATTGAGCTTTGATATACAGATGTTTTTCCTCAAATGTTTACTTATTTGAGGACTATTTCATGCATACCCGTGGTATCAATAGAAACTTCCAGTTCTTTCAAATTAATATTAATAATAATAATAATAATAATAATTGTGTATATCCCCCCCTTCGTCTGTATGTTGAAATACAAGGGAAATGCTTAATTCCTTGGAGCTGACAGGGTTACAGGTCCAGTCAGCCTCGTCTTGAAATGAACATGTCCTTTTATGTTGAAAGCTTATCCAACTTCAATTGCTGAGTCTCTGAAAGAAGGTATCGCCTACTAAAAGCTTTAGGCACATGGGAATTTCAATGAAGAATTTCTAATTTGTTTTGGCCCAAAATAGCTCTTTGTATCATTGAAAAATACCCGTAGCCTTCGTGATCATATGCACACGGTGTGTGCAGTGCATGTTCATTACTCTAATCTGACTACATGTATTGTATGAGTGGTTTTTCAACACAAAGTGACTAGATGAGCATCTCTATAAGTGCAACAGTATACAACCAACAACAAACCCTATAAATGAAGAAATCTTGCTTCATACTCCTACTCAATTGGAAGATGTACCCGGTGTGTAACCCAATAATGTCTCTCTCTCATCTCAATCACGAAAGAAAATGTTGGAGGACCTTTTCTTTCAAGAATGCTTTTTTTACTCCTCCTAGCTCTGGCTTCCTCATCTCCTAAGGTAACAGTTTCTACTCCCCCAATCTGAAACAACAAAAATTCAAAATTAAAAAGCATTTAGCATGGAAGTTGCATCTCCATTCATCAAATATCATAACATCGGTACATGCAAATTTGATTCAGTAGCATGCACGACAGCTAAGAAAACAGGTCTTGTCAATTCTTTTGCAGTTTTCCTTCATTTGACAATAATATTTGGATATAAATTCAAATAAAAGACAACGAAATTTTACAAGAATGGGATTAGAAATTCAAATAGAAATTGCATAGTCCAGTGATTTAACAGCATTAGCAATTTATGTCATCTGAGAATTGTTAATTAGCTGTTTTCCTATCACTTCTAACATTAAGAAAAACAATATCTAAATAAAGAGGGGGAAAATGAAGAGTCAATTTACCTAAATAATGTGTTGTTTTCTGTGGCTATAACTGTTGTAGACTCATTTTTGGATAACAAATATACGAAGGAGGCCCAGATACAAGAAGCCCAACAGCTATCGTGATTTCCTGATAAGATTATTCTTTCAAAGGACTCTTATTTCAGTTATAGTTTGTAGTGATTAGATTGCCTTTACTTCACAATTTCTTAGGAAGCTAACTGAAGTAATTAGATTTGCTTTTATCTCTTTATTTTAGGATTCCTATTTGGGCTAGAGTTTGTAGCGACAGTAACATTACTCTCTATATGTTGCTGGAATCTCATTAATAAAGTAAGCATAAGCTTTATCTATTCTTTTGAGATTAGGAATTCTCTCATATCTGAATTATGAGGCAGGAATGTTCCCTCTAACAAACCTTCATGTTATTTATCACTATAGGGTCTAGGCCTGCTCACTAAACGGTCTGTTAGAGCTGCTGTGAACTATATAAGGCAATCACCAACAAGATTGGCAAGATTTAAAGTGTGTAGAGTATGAAAAGCTTGATTGCAACGCATCATTAGTGCTTGATGTATGTACTAGATGGAACTCCACTTACACTATGCTGTGCATGGCTGAGAAGTTTGAGAAAGCTATTTCCAGATATTTGAGGCGAGATCCTCACTTTGCTATTGAGCTCAAAAGAGAAGTAGGAGATATGCCCCAAGTTGATGATTGGGAGAAGGTAAGAAAATTGTCATTATTTTTAGAGGGTTTTTACCGTTTAACTCTACATGTTTCTGGATCTTCATATGTTATAAGTAATTCTACTTTTTTTAGATTGTTTCAGTGTATATAATGCTTAAAAAAATTTTTGAATGATGAGAATGCCTCTTTTGTTGTTATGGCTGAGCACATGAAAATGAAATATGATAATTATTGGGATAATATTGAGTGTAGGTGTTCATATTGCTCTTTGTGGAGTGTATGGTGATATACAAGGTTCAGTTTTGAGTAAGAGAGTGAAGCAAAATATTGAATCTTTATTTGATGAGTATTGGCGCATGTATAGGCCTACAATTAGTGGGACTAGTGGTAGTGCCACTAATAACATAGGCAATAGAATTGGAGATATTTCAGTGGAAAGGGAGATAATGGAAAAGATTAAAAGAATGAGAAGTGGATCAGATGGTGATTGTGGACTTATTAAAACATAGTTTCAAAGATATTTGAATGAAGCTATGATGGACATTATAGAGGGGGAGGAGTTTGATATGTTAATGTGGTGGAAGCTACATGGTCCTAGATTTTCGGTCCTTTCACGCTTAGCACGTGATGTATTGGCCGTTCCTGTCTCTACCGTTGCATCTGAGAGTACATTTAGTGCTAGAGGACGCCATATTGATCCATTTAGGAGTCCTTCGTCTACTAAGGTAAAGTTAATATACTAATGACTTTTTTATTATACTAATGATTTTTTTATTATATAATTTCTATTAGTTATTTTTATGTAGTTAATTTTATTTTTCAAATCAAATGATTCAATTTCTCATTTGTGGTCAAGATTGGTGACGATCATCTAAAACAATACATGTAGAGGAGAGTTTAGAAGATTTAGAAGAAACTCAGAAAGGTATTTTGGACCTGATGTGATGATTTTTTTCGTTTTATTTTGTATATTTAGCTATTGACTTCATGTTTTTATTTGTTTGTGTTTTCTTATTTTTAGATTTGGATGGTTCTTTGGAGGATGATATCATTGATGTGATTGACGGACTAAACATATAAAAGACTAGCATTGAAAGTTGGAGGAGAAGTGTTTTGTATTGGACTCTCACATTTTAATAGCTTTTAATTTTTGGAGTTTGAACATTTGTTATTTTGATTTATTTTGATAGATTGTACTTAAATTTAATTGAAATTGTGTAAGTGTTTTACATTGGACTTTTACATTTCAATAGCTTTTACTCTTTGGAGTTTGAACATTTGTTATTTTATTTATTTTGGTAGATTATATTATTTAAATTTCTAATTAGCTAATGATTTATTAGATTTTTAATCATTTAATAAAAAAATTTCTAATCATTTAAATTTGCTAATAATTTCTAATCATTTGATTTATTAAATTTATAATTATTTAATAAAAAAATTTTAAATATGGACCAATAAATTGTATTTATTTTTCAATTCGGTCCGGTTTGGTTCGCTCCTATTCTTTTCGGTCCGGTCCTATCTGATTTTTTTCGGTCCAGTCTGATCCTTGACCGTAGAACACCCTTAATTGGGTCTACTCGAAGAGAGAAGAATCTTCCATCCAAGAGGAAGATTACCCTGTTCAAATGCTCATGATGAGATCTTTCACCTGAGGTCATAACACTAACCCATGACCTACAGGTCACAAGAGGAGTAACTATACCGTTATACCATAGCCATCATCTTTAAATCAAGTATCAAATAGGAAAATTGAATCAAACTTAGTATTGACAAAAATGGACAGGGATTCAAGGATATGATTTTATGAGGATACATAGCATGTGTTACATATGATTTTGTTACATATGCATTCGTAGGGAAAGGATATCAATGGCTTGATTTTCGACCGGCATGATTCTAAGCCGTTCAAGAGAGGGATCACTCCATTCCAAAATTAACCCATCAACCACAGATATGATATTTACTCTAGATTAGATGGGCAGATTATAGTTTTCTTTTTATTCAACATGTAATAGTTTCCTTTTTGTTCAACATATGACCTCTATTTAAAGAGGAATTTTGAGGAATATGAGAAGCAGAATTTTCATCTATAATCTCTCAAGAAGTCTAAAGCTCTCTCTTCTCACCAATGAATCTAAGGCCTGGAGCTCTTCAACGAGTTCCAAATTACATCAATCATAGGTTCTACACGAGGAAGAAATCATAACAAAGGAAAGGCTTTTATGAGGACACATAGCATGTGTTACATATGATTTTGTTACAGATGTATTCGCAAGGAAAGGATATCAGTGGCCTGATTTTCGACCAGCATGATTCTCAGTCATTCAAGAGAGGGATCACTCCATTCCAAAATTAGCCCACCAACCACAGATATGATATTTACCCTAGATTAGATGGGCAGATTATAGTTTTCTTTTTATTCAACATGTAATAGTTTCCTTTTTGTTCAACATATGACCTCTATTTAAAGAGGAATTTTGAGGAATAAGAGAAGCAGAATTTTCATCTATAATCTCTCAAGAAGTCTAAAGCTCTCTCTTCTCACCAATGAATCTAAGGCCTGGAGCTCTTCAACGAGTTCCAAATTACATCAATCATAGGTTCTACATGAGGAAGAAATCATAACAAAGGAAAGGCTTCAATTGTCAAGTTCGACTACCAACACCCGGTGACACAATTCATTTATCCAGAACACAACAACTTGGTAGCAAAGCCAATCACAATATGCAAATCCAATCCAAGAGATGAACACAAAGCTCTTTTCCAAGAAGCTTACGCACTAAATGAAGCAAGAGTGGTCACAGCCGAATCACACATGGGAGGCTCAGGTTGAAAGGACCGAATCAAAGCTAGAAAACCAACTACAGCTGATGTCTCGGCAACTCCAAGAAATTTTAAGCATCCGGAACTCATACAGAGAGTCCGAAGGAGGCTTGAGCAGTCACCTAGTTATCCGAGAGGACAACCGAACACGCACACGGGGTGGGACAGTACCCTGCTACACTAAACTGGATTTTCCCACTTTTGATGGAACAGACGATCCATTGATTTGGGTACACTGCTATGAGAAATTCTTCTTCTATCAGAGGACACAAGAGGCGAAAAAAGTAAGCCTAGCTGCCTTCAATATGGTAGGAGAGGCACAATTATGGTATTATTGAGTGGAGACTACAGAGGGAGGAACCTTATTTAATCTCTCAAGAGGTCTAAGACTCTCTCTTCTGACCAATGAGTCTAAAGTCAAAAGCTCCCTTCGACGAGTTCCAAATCACATTAATCATAGATTCTACACAAGGAAGAAATCGTAACAAAGGAAAGACTTCAATTGGCGAGTCCGACTACCAATGCCGAGTGACATGATCCATTTCTCGGGAACACAACAGACTTCTACATGCATATCTAGTAAAGGAAGAACTATAAACTTCAAAGTCACGGAATCATAACCTTTACACATCAATACTCTAAATATTCATCTATATCATTAGGAAAAATCAAGATTGTGAATTTTTTTTTCACATAGTACAACTTACTCAGCAATGCAATGCAATTTACAGATGAAACCAATGTCACCCAACAAGAACCAAGTGAAATGCATTTAGGGTTTGTTTGGCATTGTCGTTGGAGCTACTGTTGAGAATAACAGTTTCTTAAATATATTACTTAGAAAGTATTAAAAAAGGATTTTCAAATAACTTTACACATTTAGTTACAAGAACACTGAAATAAAAAAAAAAAAACTAAAATACTCTTAATAGCATCTAAAATGATGTTTCCCTAAAAAGTGCTTTGTAGCCCCTGAACCTCAATACCATGTATGCACTTATGTTTTAGCATAGTTGATTTTGGGTATCCACTATCAAGGGGTTTCAACAAAAATTAGGATGTAATGAACAGTACAAACCAGGTTGCGAAGAGTCGGATTCTTAATTATACTTTCAAGCCGTTCTCCGTGAGCAGTACCAATAAGCATAATGCCTCTTTCAGCAATTGAGCGGCAAGCAAGAACTTCTGCTTCTGTGCCTATCTCATCAACAATGATAACTTCAGGCATGTGATTTTCTACTGCCTCAATCATTACCTTGTGCTGCAGAGATGATTCTGGAACCTGCATTCTCCTTGCAGCTCCTACTGCTGCATGTGGAATGTTCCCATCTCCTCCTATTTCATTGCTAGTATCAACAATCACCTATTCCAGTTATTATTAAATACGAACTTGTCAGAACACAGTCAATATACATATATACAGAGAGAAAATGCTTGTTATATGATAGCATAAAACTCAACGCACCACTCTTTTGCCAAATTCATCAGACAAAACACGTGCAATCTCTCTCATGATAGTAGTCTTGCCAACCCCAGGCCTTCAGAAATTCGTCACAGGATAACATGATTCAAATATGTTATTAAGGTTCATTTTCAAGATTCCACATATGATAACATGTTTGCAGTAATAGAAGACTACCATATTGTGCTTTTGAAATATGCATTGAAACAAAATGTCAAAGGGAAAAGAGAATTGGACAATAGCAAATACAAATGATAATAAAATCATGGAAATACAAACTTGTCAGAACACAGTCAATGCACATATAGACAGAGCGAAAATGCTTGCTATATGATAGCATAAAACTCAACGCGCCAATCTTTTGCCAAATTCATCAGACAAAACACGTGCAATCTCTCTCATGATAGTAGTCTTGCCAACCCCAGGCCTTCAGAAATTTGTCACAGGATAACACGATACAAATATGTTATTAAGGTTCATTTTCAAGATTCCACATATGATAACATGTTTGCAGTAATAGAAGACTACCATATCGTGCTTTTGAAATATGCATTGAAACAAAACATGAAAGGGAAAAGAGAATTGGACAATAGCAAATGCAAATGATAATAAAATCACGGAAAACCAGTCATCCTCATTTCAGAACAACTCAACATGATGAAATTATCTTTTTTCTCGAGATCCAGTCATTGAACTATTCCGCCTTAAACCTCTGACCTGATCACAAAGTAAGCAGCATTTTGTAATATACTAGTCAATACAACTAACCTTCCAACAAACAATATGCTCTTCCCATAGTGAAGCAGATCATGAACCATGTCAAAATGACCACCAACTGCCCTACCAACTCGGCAAGTCAAACCAACTATCAATCCCTTCCTACTTCGGATTGCAGATATCCTGTGCAAGGTCCCCTCAATGCCAGCCCTATTATCCTCTCCAAATTCTCCAATTGCATTTTGTGCATACTCTAATTCTTCCATTGACACCTAACTAATTAACAATATACAATTGACAATCAAGAAAAAGAGCATATATGTTCCATTTATGCGGGGAGAAGGCATGGTGGTTGTCAAAAAAAGTTGGTAAAGAATGCAATTTACCTCAGTTCTCCTTAAATACTGGCCCCCAAATTCACCAAGATAACGGGCCTCTGGCAAGCGACCAAAGTCCAATACAACCTTCATGTAGCCAGACACAACTATAATTCTAAGCAAGATAAGTTTAGAACAGCAAATCCACAATAGACAATACAGCTGAGAATTCAGATAAGTTTAAAGCATAAAACTCTAAATTCAGGTACTGCTGCGCTTTATAAGAAGAACATTTTAACAAGCAGAAAATGAGTTTATTTATCACCTTAATTGTTTGAAGATTCCTACATGATACACAAGTGTATGAACAAAGGATAATGGAGAGTAAGGTTACAAGGGATTTAAGCAAATGTCAAGCTCAGGATGCAACGTGCTAGAACATGCCAACGAATTAGAAGCAAATATAAGAGTTTATAAGTGTAAAAGATGTTTACAAAGCATGATTTATTTAGCAGATGGAAATCCTGGAATGCATTCTAAGTAAGTATAATGGACAAATGGGAACTTAATAGGAAATGATTAGCACAATTTGATAATATTGATAATCATTAAAATATGTTCAATTATATGATACTAGTTAAACGCTTGTGCATTACATGGTGTATTCACAATTTTATTTGAGTATAATAATTTTCCCAACTTTAATATAGATATATATATATATATATATATATATACTTCTAGATTTTTATAGTTAAACAAAATAACAAAAAAAATTAAGAAACATTAGAAAGCAAATTTATGAAAATTTTAAGAGTTAAAATAAATACTAATTAAGTATATAGACTATTTTGAGCTTAACAAATTTTTTATGATTATAAAAATTGACCGCACATTATTCCTTTGATAGCTCACCTTAATTCATATTAACTCTATTACATTTTATCAGTTATGCTTACTTAATTTTGATAATTTTCCAATTATTCAATTTTAATTTTAACTAAATTATGATCTCTCCAGATCAGTCCAGTAAATATGATTCAACTGATATTAGTACAAAGTTATTTATAAATCTAAAAGAATAATGTATAGCATTTGATGAAGCACAATAAGAACTTGTGAAGAAGGAAAAAAATGATCCATGATAAATAGATGCATACTATGAGATGTAAGACTATTAAATATAGAACAATATTATTTCTTTGACAACAAAAAAGCAATATAATAAAGTTTTAAATAATAAATTTAATTACAATGTCCTTTAGTTTTGGCAATCAATTATTAAACAAAATAATCACTTGAAAAGCAATGGCTAATAATAATGGTACTTAAAATGAAAGAGATTATCAAAGTTTAATTTAATTGATACTGGTAATAAAAGCATTATAATGGTTAGGCTACAAAATTTACCAAATCATAACACTCACAATCTTCAGAATAATTCAGACAATTTTAAGGATGCAATTCTATAATTTAATAAAACTAGATGTAAAGAAATGGAAGTAGGAAACAGAGTTCCCATCGTGTATAGAGATCCAAGTCAGTTTTTTTTTTTTTCCTAATCTCTTTGGCATATTCATATTTTTAGTACCCAAATGGCCAAGTGACTAATTTACTATAAGAATAACACATCAACACTTGATTGTCATTTGTATTTTAAAATATTTTAGTGGAAGCTGTTTGTGTGGACTACCAAAGTCCAATTGCTTGTGACTGGAACTTCTAACCCTGACAATAATAATAATAATAATAATAATAATAATAATAACTAGAAGAATAATAAATAAACATATTTCTCAAGCGGCAATTCAACTTCAAAAGCAATCTTTTATCTTTCTGGTGAATAATATTCTCAAAAAAGCAATTGATGAGTTCAAGTATTGCCACAGAACATAAAAGGTGAGAGCTTTAGCCTTTATATAAACCCTGAACTTGTGAAACTGGTTAATTGCATGTGCTGTGAATTCCGATTAAAAATAGAGAAAACAACTACGAGAAGCTGATTCCATCTCCTGTATCTTAAATGCAATTAGATATTTCCTTTTTCCTGAAAAAACATCTTCAAAACCAGAATTTCTAACACTAACCTCTAACAGCTGAGCTCTCTTGGGATCATTTAGAAGAATGTGACGCAAATCAGATGGAAGAATCTGTCAAAATCATGAATTCAATTCAAAGGGTAAACAGTCCAACACTTGAAGGGCATAAAGTTCCAACTCTCAATTGAAGACTATATCCAATCCCAGTTAAGGAAAAGCGACTGAGAAAAGAAACTTACATCCAAGAAAGCCTGAAGATCATCCTCCACGATGAAAAGGGAATCGTCCAAAGTTGAGAAGATACGGTTCAAGCGAGATTGAGGTGATTTTAGAGAGTAGTTCTTCTGGGTTTTGGATAAGGTCTTACGGCGGAGTAAGCTTAATGCAATCATTTTAGTTTGGGAAATGGAAGAAAAAAAGGGATTAATGGGAAAGAAATCAGGACTTGCAATTGCTGTAATCATGTCTGTTCTACTCTGTCTCGGATTCTCCTCTCATCCGTAGCAAGGGTATAAAGCTCAATTCCTTCCCATTTGCAGGAAGGGAGAAAAAATGGGATAATCTGACGAGGAGAGGCTCAACTTGACATGTAATTACATATACGCATGACTAAAACACAGCACTTCACAGGCTTAGCGACAAGTGGGTGTAGTTAGAACGGTTCAACACTCCCCTTCTGGCTAACTTGCATACGTAGTCACCCAACTTACTACTGACTTTTAAAACCACTATCCAACTTCAATTTCTTTCTTAAAATTCATTCAACTTTAAATTCACTTTCGTTAAATTCACTCATAACGAATTTCATCCATGTATCCGTTATGTGATGATGTGTCAATCCACATGGACTTCCATTTGGACTTCCACGTGGATCTGATTAAAAAAAAATCTCTCTTTCTTATCTTTTCTATATTTTCTCTAGACCTAATTAAAAAAAAATTATCTCTCTTTCTATAAAAAAATTCTCTCTCTCTCTAAAAAAATTCTCTCTCTCTCTAAAAAAAATTCTCCCTCTCTCTCTATAAAAAAAATCTCTCTCTTGGTAAAAAAATTCTCTCTCTTTCTCTCTCTCTCTCTCTTGGTAAAAAAAATTCTCTCTCTCTCTAAAAAAATTCTCTCTCTCTCTCTAAAAAAAATTATCTCTCTCTCTTTCTCTGTCTCTCTCTCTCGGTAAAAAAAAATTCTCTCTCTCTCTCTCTCTTTAAAGAAAACTCTCTCTCTCTTTCTCTCTCTCTCTCTCTCTGTAAAAAAGAAATTTTTACCGAGAGAGAGAGAGAGAGAGATTTTTTTACCAAAAAATGAGAGAGAGAGAATTTTTTTTACCGAGAGAGAGAGAGAGAGAATTTTTTTTAGAGAGAGAGAGAGATTTTTTTTAGAGAGAGGAGAGAGAGAATTTTTTTACCGAGAGAGAGAGAGAGAATTTTTTTAGAGAGAGAGAGAGAATTTTTTTAGAGAGAGAAAGAGAGAGAATTTTTTTTAGAGAGAGAGATAGAGAATTTTTTTAGAGAGAGATAGAGAGAATTTTTTTAGAGAGAGAGCGATAGAGAATTTTTTTAGAGAGAGAGAGAATTTTTTTTACCAAGAGAGAGAGAGAAAAAAAAAATTTTAGAGAGAGAGAGAGAATTTTTTTTACCATGAGAGAGAGAGAGAGAATTTTTTTAGAGAGAGAGAGAGAATTTTTTTTAGAGAGAGAGAGAGGGAGAATTTTTTTAGAGAGAGAGAGAGAGAGAGAGAGATTTTTTTTAGAGAAAGAGAGAGAGATAATTTTTTTTAGAGAGAGAGAGAGAATTTTTTTAATTGGGTGTAGAGAGAATATAGAAAAGATGAGAAAGAGAGAGAATTTTTTTTTTAATCAGGTCCACGTGAAAGTCCAGGTGGAAGTCCACGTGGATTGACACATCATCACATAACGGATCCATGGATGGAATCCGTTATGAGTGAGTTTAACGAAAGTGAATTTAAAGTTGAATGAGTTTTAAGAAAGAAATTGAAGTTGAATGGTGGTTTTGAAAGTTAGTGATAAGTTGGGTGACTATGAGTGCAAATTACCCCTCCCCTTCTTTTATCTCTTGATAAAAAATAAATAAATAAATAATATTTTAATTTAATTTAAAAGGAAAATAATTAAATTAAATTAAATTAAATAATCTCAATAATCAAAATAAAAAAATCAAATGAATTAAACTTATACATATTTTTTTTATATTTTTTATAAAATTAAAAAAAAAAAATTCTTAGGAATTTGGTATTAAATTCACTCATATGAATTTAGTCTAATAGTTTCCTTTATATTTTTAAAAATAACCTAAATAATAAGAAGAAGAAAAAATAAAAAATAAAAATCAAACTAAGTGTTAATAGGGTGTGTTTAAAAAGAGTGTGTTCATTTCCCTTTTTAGGATTTAAGGGCATTGTTAAAACTTGTAATAATGGTTTGGATATATTTGAATGATAAAATAGCAGAAATTTTAATAGGTTAATGTCTAAATAAAATAATTACAAAAGTTAAATTGAAAAAATATATAAGTAGGTTAGATATTTAAATACTAAAATTAAAAAGTAAAAAACTAATCCAAAGCTCTTCAATTGTCTTTTATATCAATCCTAAGGGGGTAACAAGTACAACTCTTTATAGGAACACATCCAGAATTATCCCAACTTCTCTTGCAATATCTACAACCCTGTAAAATTTGAGAAATGGGGAAATGAACACATTACTTTTACATAGTTCAACAAGTAGATATAATAAATAATTATAAAATATACATTTCGTGCTAGCGAATGCAACACCTTTCTATCAAAATAATCTTTATCACCAAAAGCTTGTCTGTCTATAGATGCTCGGTTAGCTTGCCAGCTCCTCAGGTCTTACTCTTAAACATATATCCATAAATGCTCAACTGACTAGCTAGCTTCTCAAGTCTTTCATTATATCATTAAGTATAGCAGCAAGGGCTCATATTGGCCATTTTGGTCTTACTATATAATTATATCATGACATGTCATAAATCCATCATCATCATCAATTAAATCATTAAAGAAGCCAATGGATCATCCAAATCTCACCAACACATGTCATGTTATTATGCAATATATCATATATCATGAAACTAATGCAATCACCTTATACATCGTGATGCATAAATATGTTGTAAACATTTATTTTTCTGTATCTTAATTCACATTTATTTGATATTCACTCACTTGTACCATTGCGTATTGATGGACTCTAGTCTTTCACTGTGGTCCTTAAGCTACGGTGTCTGATCCTACATATGACGGATTTAGGGTTAAAAATCAACTTTAAAACCATTATACACTCTAAAATATTCTCATAAATGTCCATATAATATCACATAAATATAAAACATAGCATAATTGAATTTAAGGTTATTGGCAGGGAACCTTTTGGCGAAAATATTTAGTGGTCGACTAACTTCTAACCCAAGTGTCAACTATCTTTCCTTGTTGAGTGCCACAACCTATTCCTCGAAAGACCAATTGACTCATCCAAAGGTTTTAAAAGATAGGATGCCTATCAGAAGGATTCCAGACAATAAATTGACCTATTCAAGTGTCTCAATAATTGTAACAATTTGAATTTCAAACTGCTACTGGTATTAGAGTCTCGACCACCCGAATGTGACCAAAATCCAAACAAGTTTGATATTACATGTACATTACGTTTCATTTTTCTTTTCTTTTCATTTTCATGTGCATTAACATTTTTTATGTACATAAACATATTAATAAATCTTAGAAAACATAATAAACTAAGGCAAATAACTTACATGTGGAATAACTAAATTCCAAGTTGCAAGCATCATGACTTATCATGCTACATCATTAATGTGAGCACATTCCACTTAGAGTCAATTGAGTCAACACTTCCACAAGGACCAATTACAAAGTCAAGGGCAAAAGAACTCAAAGGAACTTCTAATGGACTTACGCAATTATACATGATTGAAGATATGTTCACTACTGAGTGTGGACAAAGGCTGGTCCAGCTCACCACATTGGAACCAAGAGAAAAATCAACTTTTCATGCGTGAACAGTAGCCAAGTCGCGCCCGTGCCTGGAAGAGTCGCGCCCGCGAAAAGTTTCTGTCTCTCAGGGAGCATTTTTCGCGACCGCGAAGTTGAATATCGCGCCTGCGAAAAGTTTCTGTCTCTCAAAGAAGCATTTTCGCAACCGCGAACTGGAGGGTCGCACCCGCGACCGATGAATCAGAGTTTCTGTGTAATTTATCGCAAAGTCGCGCTCGCGAATTTTGGCATTATTTCTGCGATAAACCCTTTTTCATTAAGGATATTTTAGGTTTTTTACTTTGTTTTATTAGAAAACCCTAGTTTTGTATTGTGGCTATATATAAAGGCCACTTAAAACGTTTGAAAGATATATATGAATGAATTTTCTTTATTATCATTGAATGATAATTGACTTCTCCAAGAGAGTCTTGGTTCTCGACATTGCACAATGAATAAGGTTAGTATACAATTGTGTGAATCTTGTTTCTTGTGCGTGCTAATTTAATCAATTCATAATAAGCGTTCTTAATTGAAATCAATTAAGGGTTCTTTAGATTGGAGAATTAATAACTAATCTAGAAATTAATACTAGGGTATGTGTCGTTTCAGTATCCAATAGGCTGGGGTTCCGCATCAATTGGTATCAAAGCTAGAATTAGGGATAATTCTTTATTGTCCTTAAAATTTCGTGACTTCTGATTTGTTGAATCAAATAGTCATCAACATCTAAACAAATCATTGTTGATTTTTTAGGGTTTGATCAAATTTGATAAATTCCATTCTTTTGGCTACATCTTTCTCTATACAACTCTGAATTTGATGATTCAAAATCCATTGGATTCGTGAGAAAAAGTAATTCAATTTAGTAGAAGATCAGAAAATCAAAATCGTTTGGGAAGAATAGCTGAAACCAGGATCGAAATTTCTGATCCAGAAAATTGTCAGAATCTGAATTTTTTTCTGTTCATTGAGTATATTGCTAGTCTGGAAAATTTCAATTGTTCTAAGTCACAAGTTCTTTGATTTCTAGAGCAAAAGTGGGTTTGGTTTTCTTAGAACAGTAGATACTTACTATTTGTTGTTCAAAATATTTACTTTGTTTGCTTTCTTTGATTTATTTGTTTGTCGAGTCTACATTACATTCGGTTAACCTAGGTTTGCATACTTAGGGA